>JAUKPP010091232.1:0-15910 GCA_032273245.1 Phyllaplysia taylori
GATCAATTTTTCTTTTCAAGTAAAGCATGACACGTTTTACACTTGTCAGAGCTGTATCGTTCTTGTCAGAGCCATATAGTACACACCTTGCACACAAAAGCTTTACAAACACGCCACAGTTCACTGACACACGACACGACACACGCACAGTGTATGCCCTTCAGGAAGCAGGAAGGGAAGTAAGAAACATAAATCCCGATGGGGGAGGAAAGTATCTTTCCCGTTATGTCCCTTTGATCGCAGAACTCTGCAATAAAATGGGTTCTTTTCAGTGTGCGTGTACATATATTATGAGCGTGTGGGGAAAGTAAATAGGAGAGAAAAAATAAAAATAGCGAGAGGAAGAGAGAGAGATAGAGAAAGAGAGAATGATGTGATGGGGGCATGGGACAGAAGCCAAAAATTTAAGCAAAGCAAATGAAGATTACAGGACCATGTGTATGTTTTTGTTAAGTTTTAGTTTCCCATCCCTTGCAACATTACACTGCAAGGTCTTTACAAGGAAGAAGTACACTGTACTTCAACTCAGCCTATGGGGGCCAACAAGAGCTGAGAGGGATTCTGTTTGACTACATCATTCCAAGCAGAACGACAACTGCTGACTTACTGAATACAAAAATTGTCACACCTGGACATCAAACTCACTGTGTGCAATAAGGTGATTTTTGGTTTGGTTATCAGTTTTACGTCCCCTGCAACACTGTAAGGTCATTTAAGAGACGGGCTACTTCGACCCTGCCTGTCTGGGCCAACCTGGACTGAGAGGGAAAAAATCCAGCAGAAAAAACCCGGATCGCCCGCGACCGGGGATTGATCCAGGGTCTTCCCGCATGCAAGGCAAAGAGCCTAAACATTACACCACAGGACTGGTCTAATAAGGTTAAGAGTCCAACCATCACAACATCTCCCACAAGCCAAGTTATTATCAAATACTACAGAAATATAAAGGAAAATTACAGGACAGAAAAATAGCGAGAGGGAGAGAGAGAGAGAATGATGTGGGGGAGGGGGCGCTAAAATGACCTTTCAGTATTACAAGGGAAGTAAATTCAACAAAAGACCAAACAAAAGCTTCCAGGTAGTGAGACATTGCTGATTTTTATTGTCATTATCATATTACATATATGATGAATCTGTAGGCCTACATTTTCACACATTTTGCCTTTTTCTTTAAAAACAAATGTGATGCCACGAGCACAATAAATATATCTGCATTCTGCACCCCACGTGTCATCGTGCAGGACAAGACAAAATTCTGCTTCTGGCCCACATTTGGGAAACAAGACATATGAACAAAACACATAAACGGGTTACCAGGCCATAATTTGTACACAACAACATGTCAAGTTCATTCTTTCTTGTACACTATCTCTAGTGATTTGTGAGGCAAATGAAAGGCATTTAATTTTTCAGCAAATGAGTAGAGAAGTCACTATCACTATCACATCTTGCAGAAAAATTTGGAGATTTTACAAGAACTAAGCTTACAAACAGTCAAGTGTTGCCAGGCAACTGGACACAGTCAAGTGTTGCTAGGTAACTGTGTAGAGTGGAAACAAAAACATGTTCAAAGCACATTTTCATTAAAAGTTTGAGTAAGCTAAAAGAAAAATTATACAATGACATGAGCAACCAGTCTGAATGAGTCGTAAGTCGCATGTTAGCCTTATAGAGGTATTTTATTGGTACATTGTATCACCAGAAACCTGTTTGTTTTCCCTTCAAATGGTGGAAAAATAAATATCTTGCAAGTTCAGTGAGGCGTCAAGATATGACTGATAGAAGTTGCTCAACCACACACTCAAATGGTTTGGTTTGGTTACCAGTTTTACGTCCCCTGCAACACTGTAAGGTCATTTAAGAGACGGGCTACTTCGACCCTGCCTTTCAGGGCCAACCCAGACTGAGAGGGAAAAAAATCCCAGCAGAAAAGGGAGAAAAGAGACTTTAAAGTTGCACAATGTATTTTTGACAGTTGCTCAGAGAAAACTAAACACGTGTAGATTTTGAGACATGAGGTGACCAAGTTTGTCCATGTTACTACATGTATAGTAAAAATATTCAGACCTGAACACAGGTTTACTGCAATAAAAAAAAAACCACACTTCTCAACAGCCAAATTGCCTTTCCAGGACTTTTTTCTTAATGTTAGGCTTTGTGACTTATGACTCATTTGGATAGATCGCAAAACATGTGCATTTAAATTTATTAACTCACTCAGACTTGCTTGTCAAACAATGTCACTCGGCAACAAGAAACTTTATGGTAAGGTTGATGGGCACTGAACATAATATTTATAATGACTTAAGTGATACAATGTATATACGCCATTATACGCCCTGATCCAAATTCACCCATTTAGTTATTCAGCGCACATATTATATACAGGGTGTTTTTTTCATATTGATCGATTCTAAACTGAAGTAACTCAAAGACAGTAAAAGATAGAAACATTCTGTTTTCTACCAATTAATCCTCATCCATTTAATTTTTTTCTGGTACCAAAACAACCGAATCCAAGAACCCATTGTGCGACAATGCCGGTTTACGCGGACAGACCCCGATTTTTAGCGAGCAGAAATGACACTAATTTTGGATTTACAAGTGCATCTTGTGCATTTACAAGGCAGATCGCACACTTTCAGCTCTCAGAAAATTCTAACTGAGTACAGAAAGAAAAACACAATTCAAAACTTAGTCAAGTCAGAACTTGGTATAAAAATTTGATAGAAACTGGTAGTGTTGACTGTTATGACAACAAAGATAGTAAGAGCTGGATTTGCGATGTGCATGATCCCTGATCAATGAAAAAGACGATTTCATTAATTTGATACCACCAGAGACATCCATCGCTTTCTAGCCTTAAAACGATAAAATACAAAAATCTTTTTCGTAAAATATGAAGCCACAACTTGTTGGACATTATTCCTTTTTGAAAAACAGTTTCAACGATCTTTTTATTGCCTCGCGCTGTTTACTGGCAGCCCTTCTCTTTGGCGTGCCAGTGCACTCTTTTGACGCCATGATCTAAAAATAGCCTTGTCCCGTTAACTCCTTTCTAAAATGCCATCTCTATCAATATAATCTTATCAAGTATCCTATACAAAACTGAAATGGCTAGAAAATGGTATGCACAAAGCTGTTTACTTTTATCTCTTACTGTTTTAGAGTAGTTTCAGTTTAGAATCGATCAATATAAAAAAGACATGTATATGCCAGGCTGGAGAAATCCAGTTGCATCACAACTGGCCGCATGTGACCGATGAGGTTCTTTGTCTTTCTGGTCGAATGAATACAAAGTTTTAGAAAAATACTTACATTCAAATGAATAATCAATGTCCATGCATAGATTTAGACAACAAAACCCTGAAAACTTTGTACAGATGCTGCAATGAGCAAAAAAAAAACCCAACCCAAAGCATACTCAGGTAGGAGAGAGAAAAGAAGAAGGAGGGAGAGGAGAGGGAGAGAGAGTTGAAGTACTTAGAAATACAAACTGTGTGTATGTATGTACGCTTTTGTGAGTAAGGTGTACGTTGTGAAATTGTGTATCCCTCGAAATGATCATACAGTGTACATTTTTCATGTCTGTGCAACCGTTTGTATTTGATTGAGTTTGTGTTACATCGGTGCCCGTGCTACGTCCAAAGATCTTTACAAGCGACTTCGCTACAAGTGGAGTCGACTGTACTGGTAAATCCAACCAAAATTCCCCTTGTGGATTAATAAAGTATATCTGATCTTATCTTACTCAATTGCGTGACTCCATTATAGAGGTGTTTCTGTGTCAAATAACATCTAACAAAGGAACACCACAAGTTTGCAGCTAGCCAACAACACTCGCTCGAATGTTTCAGAGCGCATATTTTGCATACCAACATTTCTCAGGGAGGCCTACACCAGGAACATTCCATTGTGTAGTATACTGTATAGGAAATACATGTGTGCCTGTAAACAGATCTAATTGGATAAAATGTCTTTCTGATACAGTGCAGCTCACCAACAATCAATGGGCTGAAATTGTAACCAGTAAAAAATCCCTTCCAACATTTTTCCACTTTTCTACCATCCCACAAAATAAATTGCTCGAACAGGATGGATTTCATTCTCCACCTACATCGGGGCTGGAATGTCTTTGTGAAGAGACAACTTTTGTAAGTTAAAATCATGAAACCTGACAGTAAGCTGTTGTGATGGGATGAGAATGTTCCCGGCCATGGATGTGGGTGCATGTATGCATACGTATTTGTGCATGTGCTTGTGTTCTAGGAGGAGAAATTTCCTAGCAAAGAGCCAGTCCACTTGTGATTCCAATTGTGCAGTAGTTCTCAACCTTTCTTCACTTATCAAACCCCTCAAGCTTCATACATGCATTTACTGAATCCTTCATAACATGCAAAATATGCCTAACTCTGTTGTTCAATAGTGTGCATGTGTTGATGGGCTCATTGAAACCCTTAGAATTTGATCAAACTATTCAAACCCAGGTTGAAGAACCACTGTCCTTGCACTTGAGAAAATACAAAAGAATACTATGCCTTCCAAAAAGATAGGCTGCCCAACTCTCTCACTCTCATCAGCTGATGAATTAATAGCACTGAAACTGAAAAGCTGGATAAAAGAAAAAAAGATTTTATCAGTGGGACTGTCTCTATGTGTTGTGAGAAAAGATAGACAGCACAGTGACTTATGACTATGACCTTTGCTCCAAGTTGGAGAACAACCATTTCTTCACAATTCAGCACATGACATAAGAATTCATGCATTCCTGTTAATTTCTCACCCTACATTGTATTCTCTCCAAACTTGGATGAAAGAGAGAAACTCAGCTACCTGGTTTCCTGAGATGCATAAATTTTGCATGACAAAACTATCTCCTAAGAGAAGTTTGTGTAAAATATTTACCATCATCTACGAGGGTTGTCTGAAAAGTGTCCAGAAAATGGCCAAAGCTTTAAGAAAGCATCAAGTCTATTTTCAGTCTGTAAAAGGTAACTACACGTAAATTCAAATTTCTTTTGATCAAAAGAAATACCATTTGCACCAATGAGCTCAATTTTAATGACATCACATCATCATCAAATATGGTGACCCCCCTATACTATAGAAGTTTGGTCAAAGACAGAAACATGGGGAGTTGCTATATTCCTGTATGTTAAAGTGGTCGAGTGGTTAGTGAACTCTGGTTCACAAGAAATGTCAAGCAACATTGGTTGTTGCTACCATCCGAATGGGTGACCACTGCGGTGTGTCCTTGAGCAAGTCACGTCAACCCCAGCTTACCCGGGCGCTGTACAGTGGCGACCAACAATGGCATCGGTATGGTTGTCAATGAATGACATGTTTACGTTTTTTGGCTTATGTATGTGTATATAATTGCATTGTTCAATTTATTTGATGTATGCATGTACATGTACACGCCATTGTATCCGAATTTCCCTACGGGGATTAATAAAGTCTTCACCATCATCATTATCAAATGCAGCTTCTGGGGCTCAAACAGAAGTAAATCAGGTGGAACCAGACCTAGGCTGTGATGTGTAAGTGGTGAAAGATTAAATTTGCACTTTGGATCCATTGTTTTATCAATTTTCCTGTGAGGCTTGGCAATGGGTTGGTGCAGAACCAGTCTGCCTCAGATGCATGGGTCTTTTACAAGGAACAGCTTTTCGTAATTTGTCGTGTTTAGCATAAGTTTATTGCATAAAATGCTCGTTAAAGAGAACATATGTACTGCCCCAGCACTTTGATTGGGTGTCTTCGCAAATAAGTGCATCAAAACCCTGGATGTTGTGATCCAGTTGTGACGTCTGGGGCCACCCTGATCATAGCTCATCTTCCAAACCTGTTTTAAACAATGTACACCAGTGATGCACCTGTGAGTTTTACCCATAACATCCTGCATAGAAAAGAACAAGTTCAGCATGAATTTCTGAAGGAGTCTTTCCTATAGCATACAGAAATCATACAATTCACCCTGCTTTTGCCTTAAACCTAACTTCTATGGGGGTTGCCATATTTGATATCACAATGAATTGAGCAAATTGGTGCAAATGGGACTTGTTCTAGGCAATAGAAATTTTAATGTACATTTTATTTACTTTTTACAAACTAAAAAAAGATTCTAAACTTTCTGAGCCACGGCCATTTTCTGATTACTTTTCGGACAACCCTCATACAAAAACAATGACATGTAAAATGAAAACACCCTTACATGTTCATGTTACAAATATTACTCCCAATTTAACCTGTAATATGTACACACATTCATCCAAAGTAGAGGCCTTAGACATAGGTTACATTTGAAGTTTCAAGCAAAAATGTACATGTACTTTTTAATTCCAGATCCAGTATGATGAGAGACTTACTCACACAATTCACAGACTGTCCACAACTTCAGCATCATGGTAAATTTTCTTAGTAAGGTTAACAAACACCACTTGTAAGAGTGAACTTGTAAGGTCATTTTACAGACAGGTTACTTCGACAATGCCTGCTAGCCTGGGTTGAGAGGGATACATCCAGGCAAAGTGACGGAGATGTTTCTCCAATGTGGGAATTGAGCACCTGCCTTCTGCATGATAGGCAAAGAGCCTAAGCATAACATCAAAGGCGCCAGTAAATTTTCTTCACAAGAACATTCATCACAACATTTTTGTTTCAGGTCGACAATATAATGATTTCTATTGCCCGCACTTCATAGCACTCACAAAGTTTTTTTTCTCTGACCATATACCGATACTCCAGGTCCCAAAGTGGTCTCAGACACAAACCATTTCACTTACCTATTAATTTGTTTTATTTTTTTAACCATCACACACACTAATTACTTACTTACATCAATTAGAGCTCATGAACTACCAGAAAATATATACTATTCAGTTACGAGTGCCCTTTCCACCACATGCTCCTAAGATTTTGGTGAGACATGACTTTTTTACATCTCACATAAATTTTAGCTTTTCAGGGATAGATGGTTTGTGCCTGAGGCTATGGATGAGATCTATCTGTCCCCACAACTTCACATCAATATAATGCCACAAAACTTGTACATAAGCTGCCACTGCCCCCAAACCTTCAAACCCCGAGGACCCCACTATCTCTTTTCCTGGTTATCCAGAATCTGGTCCAGTTTCTTCACAATATCTTGCAACATTTTCATCTTTTTCTTCTCTAATGTGAGCAATTCTTCCTGAATAGCCAATTTCCTTTCACGAATTTCAGTCCTTCTATCTCCTTCACTGGTTTGGTGCGATTCCTCTTCCGGCTCTGGTTGAACTTTCCTTTTTCTTCCTCTCCTTTCCACTCTTTCCACAACTTGAGGTGTGGAATTTGACGGTCCTGTTTCTACTTTGACCTTTGCCAGAGTTAGTTTTGGTGTTTTTGATGAAACACTTTTCTCCTCTTCATCTGTAGAGGCAACCACTATAGTGTTGTCTGATTCTGCTGCGTTCTTGTTCACCAACATATCCCTGAATCGACGAGGTTCTCGGATCTGTCGTTTTGGACGTGCTGGTGATGATGATCCTGAGGCTTTTCTCCGTGGATTCTGCACAAAGTAAACAGAATCAGCAAACGTAAGAAATAATTTATACATTCTACAGATTGTTTTCAATAAGCCCTTTCTTCAATTTGAGAAACTTAAGCTTCATGTTTATCTTTGATTCATACCATGTCCTCTAAAAAAATATAAGCGATTTCTATAACATTTGACAAAAAAAGGATGCAAAAGACAACAAAGATCTCCAAGCTTGACTGTTTGATATTGAAAAAAGTATAAATTCAATTCATGATCGAACCTCCACCACCCCCCCCCCACCACCACCACCACCACTACCACCCCCTACCACCACCACCACTACCATCACCACCACTACAACCACCACTACCACCACTACCACCACCACCACCACCACTACCACCACCACCACTATCACCACCATCTCACCCCCACCACCACCACCACCAGCAGCAGCACTAGCAGCAGTAGCAGCAGCAGCAGCAGTACCACCACCACCACCACCACTTGATAAAGTATACAGAATTTGACTCAAGAATCTCAAGTTTCTTCGACCTTACACCAAACATTAGGTAAAGGACATATGAGAGCATTTAGCATCAGTGGTATCAGCAGTAGCAGCAAAAGCAACGGAAACAGCAAGACCGGTAGTAGCAGCAGCAGCAGAAGCGGTGCAACCTGTTTATAAAGTTCATGTCTTGGTTATGTACGCAGTGCAGAATTTGAAGCGGTTCTTGTGTCTTGAGTTTCTATGACCTTATACCAGACACCAGGTAAATAACACACGCTGTCATTCGCCAGCATTTAGTAGTAGCAGCAGCAACATCATCCCCGGCAGCAGCAGTAACAGCAGAAAGAGTAGTAGTAGTAGTAAGTAGCTGTAGTAGTAGTAGTAGTAGTATTAGTATTAGTATTAGTAGTAGTTGTAGTAGTAGGAGAAATACTTTAGTAGTAGTAGTAGTATTAGTAGTAGCAGTAGTAGTAGTAGTAGTATTAGTATTAGATTAGTAGTAGTAGTAGTTGTAGTAGTAGGAGAAATACTTTAGTAGTAGTAGTAGTAGTAGTAGTAATAGTTGTATTTGTAGTAGTAGTAGTGGTAGTAGTAGTAGTAAGGAGTAGGTTATTAAAGGCGCCAGCCTCAGCTCTTTTAGCCTCCTCTTGTTTTGGTTTTTACTTAAGCACCCAAGCAGGCCTAAGTTTCCATGAGGGTTGCCAATTGCGTGTGCGTCAGCAGCACTTCGCTGTCACGAAAATCCACATCCGGCAATTTTTTTTCATAAAAACAACAGACAAACCCAAAACAAACAAAACAAAAACAAACCCAAGACAAAACAAAACAACAAAAACAAAAAAACCCAAAACAATAACCAACCAACCAACCAACAAAAAACAAACCCAAAAAACACCCCACCACCCCCTTCCCCCCCTCAGAGCAATAGTAGTAGCAGCAACAGGGTCGACCCATCTCCTTCATAAAGTTCCCATCTTGATAAAGAACGCACAGAATTTGAAGCTCTTATTGGCTCTAGAGTTCCTTTGACCTTTCACCAAACAGCAGGCACCCAATACCAGACGCACGACTGATTTCACAAGCAGTTAGCAACAGCAGCAGCAGCAGCAGCAGTAGCAGCAGCAGCACCACCAGAACCAGCAATAGTAATAACGGCAACAGGGCTCGCACAAACTCCTTCATAAAGTTCACATCTTGATAAATATGTATATATAGTACAGAATTCGAGGCATCTTTTGGCTCCAGATTTTCGGAGGCGTTCCTAAATTGGCAGCATTTCATTGCTATCGTAAAACTCAAGATATTATTATTATGACTGCACCTCGTCTTTCCCTCTGCTAAGCTGACTCGTAAAGTTTAATTTATTTATACTATGAGTAAGTAAAATAAACTGCAGCCGTGGGCGAAAGTTTGCTTATAACAGGAAAACCCAGGCTTCTCATGCGCTCCCATTAACTCCGCTTTCATTCCATCCTTACACCCCCCCCCCCCTTCCGACACACATGCACCCTCCCTCTCTCGTCTTTTTTCCCCCTTTGCCCTTCAAAAACACTGCAGACGATGGAGGAACCTCTACTCTTCCTGCTGATTTTGTGCTCGCTGTTTAAGATTTATTTTGTATTTCAATCTAATATGAGATGAATAAATAAATAAAAACTTCTCTGTCCCACAAAAGTTGTCACTTTTTCCTCCAAGGCGATATCTGTTGCTTCCAGGAGTCTGAATAAATGTATTTAAAGTTAGATAAGTTTGGTTTGGTTACCAGTTTTACGTCCCCTGCAACACTGTAAGGTCAATTAAGAGACGGGCTACCTCGATCCTGCCTGTCAGGGCCAACCCGGGCTGAGAGGGAAAAAGTCCCGGTAGAAAACCCCCCCCAGATCGTCCGCGCTCGGGATCGAACCGGGGTCTTCCGCATGACAGACGAAGAGCCTAACCATTACACCACAGCGCCGGTTAAATTTAGATAAAATTAGAACACTGAAAGTTGAATAAATTTTAATCATGTGCCAATAATGGCTGCCTTCATTCTATAATACAGTTGAACCTGCTGAAACGACCACCTGTATAAGACGACCACCTGCACAAACGACCACTTTCTGTTGACTCCGAAATTACATTCTTTCTATATAATATCCCTCTCTAAGACGACCACCTGTCTAAAAACGACCACTTTTTTCTCGACATTAGGTGGTTGTCTTAGACAGGTTTGACCGTAAATATATAATTATATACTTATAAAAAAAAATAATTAAAAAATTCTGGCTACAACTTTCGTAAGTCGGGTACCATCCAGGTTGTAAGCCAACCAAATTTTGTGCGATAGCCTATTCTATTTTGATCATAGGTCAATAGATATACATATGTACAGTCAAACCTGTCTAAGACGACCACTCAATATCGAAAAGAAAGTGATCGTTTTAGACAGGTGGTCGTCTTAGATAAAGTATAGAAGAAATGTAATTTGGGAGTCGATGGAAAGTGGTCGTTTGTACAGGTGGTCGTCTTGGACAGGTGGTCGCTTAAGCATGTTCAACTGTATATCAATTATTACGGTGAAAATAAAAAAAACACCTTGTGACAACAGAAAATATATCCGGAACCCTCTAGAAACGGACTGAAAAGGAATTCGAGGTTTGGTTACCAATTTTACGTCCCGTGCAACACTGTAATTACTGTAAAGTCATTTAAGAGACAGGCTACTTCGATCCTTCCTGTCAGGGCCAATTCGGGATGAGAGGGAAAAACCCAGCAGAAAAATTCCAGATCGTCCGCGCTTGGGATCGAACTTGGGTCCTCTGCATGACAGGTGAAGAGCCTAACCATTACACCACAGCGCCGGTGGGAATTTTAGGTAAAGGACCAAAATCGTTACTACATAACCGAGAGACTTAAACTCTAAAGTTTGGTTTGCAATTACTTGGTGTTGCAAACTACGTCGGAGTAAACGAAACAATGACAAAAAATACGGAATTGTGAAGGCGTTGTTACTCCGGAAGCAACTTGGTCTTCCTTTTCTTCTGTCTATTAAAAGAACAAAAAAGGGAAGAAAAAAATAACAAAAATCCACTCCATAACAATGATACACATGTGGCCCTTACACACGTGCATTCCTGCTTTACGCGTGGGCGTGGGTGTGCGTCTGTGTGAGTGTGTGTGTGTGTGTGTATGTGTATGTGTGTTTGTGTGTGTGAGTGTGTGTGTGTGTGTGTGTTTGTGTGTGTGTCTGTGTGAGTTAGTGTATGTGTGTGTGTGTGTGTATGTGTGTGTGTGTGTGTATGCGTGTGTGTGTGTGTGTGTGTATGCGTGTGTGTGTGTGTGTGTGTTTGTGTGTGAGTGTGTGCGTGAGTATCTGTCCATGTGAGAGTGAGACGCAGCACAATGTGACCTCTGACCTCTGACCTTTTCCTATAGGCTGACTCACTGTCTCTGGGTTTCGTGTTGTAGTGTTTACACGGCACCATCTTCCATCTATTAGCGCACCACAAGGGGGTGTGCCAGGGCCCTTAAACCGCTGCCACATGGACCTTGCACACCCTTTTTTTGGTTTGTTTTTTGTTTTACGCCCTTTGCGACTCGATAATGAGCTAGAAAACTCACCCAGCTTAACCAATGCATGGCTCAACAACGTTTTTTAAATTCTTTTTATTTTATTTTATGTTTGTTTCGGTTTTACGCCCCTTGCAACTTCATAAAGACCTAGAAAACTCACCCCGCTTAACCAATGCATGTGTCAACTTCGTTTTTTTAAAATGTTTGTTTCGGTTTTACGCCCCTTGCAACTTGATAAAGACCTAGAAAACTCACCCCGCTTAACCAATGCATGAATTAACTTCGTATTTTTTATGTTTGTTTCGGTTTTACGCCCCTTGCAACTTGATAAAGAGCTAGAAAACTCACCCAACTTAAACCTATGCAATATGAATTAACTTCGTTTTCTATGTTTGGTTTCGGTTTTGCGTCCCTTGCAACTCAATAAAAAGCTAGAAAACTCACCCCGCTTAACCAATGCCATATGAATTAACTTCGTGTTCATGTTTTGTTTCGGTTTTACGCCCCCTATAACACTGTAAACAGTCAGAAAAGTCCACACTCAACTAGTGCAATAAGAATTATTTTCGTTTTCTTGTTTTGTTTCGTTTCCACACCCCTGTGCGAGTCTGTAGAGCCCTAGAAAACTCACTACACTCAACCAATGCAATATGAATAGCCTTTCGTTTCTTGGAACACTTTAAAGCCCTAACAAACTCACTACAATCAACAGGAATGCGATGTCAATTGACTTATCTTTGGTTCGGTTTTACGCCGCTTGTAACACTTCAATATGAATAGACTTCTGTATTTTGTTAAGTTTCTTTTCTTGTAACACTTTAAAGCCCTAAACACTCACTACACTCAACAGGAATGCGATATCAATTGACTTCATTATTATCTTTGGTTCGGTCTTACGCCCTTTGTAACACGACAAAGCCGTAGAAAACTCAGTACACGTAATCAATGGAACATCAACTGACTTCGGTTGTTGTTTTATGTCTCGGTTTTAAGTCGTCTGTAACACTATAAAGCCTTATCAAACTCACCACCCACAACCAATGCGAAATGAGTATCATGTTTTAACAACAACAAAAAATTACTTTTGCTTCTGTTTGGTTTCGGTTATAACCCTCTTGTAACTCTGGACATTGCTAAAAATCTCACCCCATTCAACCAATGCAATATAAGTAACAGCATTAAAATCTATAACGCGGTAAAAAAAACAAAAACATTCGTGGTCCAACTTTTGTTTGATTTTCCCTGAAACTATAGGACGAATTTGTCCCAAACTTTGCACAGGTCTTTGCTTCCATTTGTCTCATCTGGATTACGGTATATTTTTTCTGAATGGATTCATGTCTAATTTAGGAGGTTTCTTTAAATAAGATCCTTTAAAAAACAAAGCGACATGATCGAGAATTTTCTAAACATCTGTAGCAAATAGCAACATGGAGCTAATTTTTCACTGACGTCACAAGACTAAGTGAGTAGCCCACAGTATAAAAGGTGTGGAAGACTCCGTGTCAAAAGTCCATTAAGAGCATGGCCACAGCTAAGCCTGGCCTCCCATATTGACACCGCTTTTCTTGGCCGCGCCTCGATTGCACCGTAAGCACTGTTGGCATGGATTACGTCAAGAGGACGCCGGGTACGTTTCGATGCTAATCTCATAAACCTTGTATAATCTCTGGTACAATATCAACCCTCAACCTCGTGCTCATGTAAAGCTTGTAATATTCCAGCTCTGGACACCGTCTTGGTTTTTAAAAAATGTATGGTTTTTTTTATATTTTATTATTACTATTACTGTTGATCTATTTAAAGAAATTTCTCAATTAAGACTTGAATCCATTCAGATAAACACAATCTTGTTGTGACAATTAGAAACAAACAACTATGTAAAGTTTGAGAAAGATTCATGTCGTAGTTTTTTATCATACAAAAATCTAGTACTAGTAAACGTTTCGAGTTTTTTTTAGCCTGTTGTTAAAATTTTCCCATCTATCTTTTCTCTCTCTCTCTTTTCTTTTACTTTCGTTCTTTAATTCATTTCTCAGAGCATCGTTTATCTTCTTTCCATCATGACCAAATTGCAAAAGAAAACAGAGAAATGCGCCATCTCTACAACAACAACAATAATAATAATTTTTAAAAAATAATGAAAAGTAACAACAAAAGTGCTGTTATTAGGTGTTATGCAAGGGAAAGAACAAATATAATAACATCCATGTTTTCATAAAATAGAACCGATTATTCCCCTTTTCAAGAAACGTCGATAATGCAATTTGCAAAGTATAGTTCATTCCCTGTATTTTTTCCATCGTCATTCGCTTTCTACTTCTTTTTCTCTTTATCTCTCTGCCCAATCCCTCTTTTGTCTCAACTCGCTCCCTTTTCCGACCTCCTTTCCCGCCCAAAGCCGAAGAAAAAGAAGCAGGAAGAACAAAACAAAACTTGTTGCCACTTGCCTACAAAGTTTGGGCATTATTCATTGCAGAGTACGAAAATGTAGCGTTGGGCAGAGGCAGATGCCAAAAGTAAGATCAGAAAGGTATATTATGTGCAGGCAAGGTCGAAGTAGCCCGTCTCTAAAGTGACTTACAGGGTTGCAAGGGACTTAAAACTAAAAACCAACCAATGACTGAGTTCTGCAATGGTTACCCTTTTACTTTTACCGAGAGAGTCGAGGAGCGAGACGTCGAATTTCGCGAGCAAGAGAAACCCCAGTCTGTCTGTCTCCCCCCCCCCCCCCCCCCTCATCTCAAACTTTCCTTATCATCTCGTCACCACATCACGTTGTCGCAATCCAATTGCGGAGAAAATAGTGGTAGTTTTAGATAGGTAGTCGTCTAAGAGAGGGGTAGTAGTAGTAGTACTGGTGGTAGTAAGCTCCTTCTGTGAACATCATCTCGTGTGACTTAGAATTAAGATACCAATTCTTGCATGGCAGTCCACATTTTCTGCAGATGAAGGTAGATGGTGGCTCTGAGTTGTTCTGCAGCCTCTCCTCTCTGCGATTTCCGTTTCCCTGTTTGGTGCTCCTGTCTCCTTGTTTCCCCCCCTCCCCTCAAAGCGCTCTCCCTCTCTCGCTACACCCCTCCATCCACTGCAATCTCCTGCGAGCTCTTCCCATTTGCCTGGATTGATGTTGGTAGTTTTCAAGTCATGCTTGCGCACATCTTTGTAGTGTAGAATTGAGCGCCCCAAAGGACGGTTTCCAGAAGCCAGCTCCCCGTACATAATGTCCTTTGGTATTCATCCACCATTCCTGCGGTGCACGTGACCAATCCAGCGTAGGCAACGCTTGCAGAGCAGGAGGTGCATACTGAGAGACCCGGCCTTTTTCAGCACTGATGTGTTGGTGATCTTGTCCTCCCAGGTCACACCAAGGATGTGTCGAAGGCAGCGAAGATGGAAGGATTCCAAGCGGTTCTCCTGTGTGGAATAGCCTATGTTGTCCAGGATTCACTGATGTAAAGCATTAAGCAGGGTGCTGATGACACACGCTTGATACATCTTGAGCTTTGGTTTTTTTTTTGTTGAGGTTGCTGTTGTCACAGACTTTTTGCTGAGTTTTGACATCACTCTTGCAGCTTTGACTATACGTGTGTCTATTTCTTTGTCATAAAAGAGGTTGCTGATAATAATGGAGCCCAAGTATGTGAAATGCTTTATATGGGGATAGGCTCCAAAGGCCTGCGCCTCCACTAGCCTCTGACAACCGGGTCTGGCTTTCACGTCTGGCGGAACTATTACCACTGACAGGAGAAGGGGCAAAGGCGGGTCACTGGCGCCTTAAAACCAGTTGCTTCGGGCAGGCGGAACTCGTCAGTCTAGGAAGGCAATTCGTCTAAGGGAAGGAAAACCCTGATCCAAACCCTCCGCTACCCTGCGGCCACATCTCTCCAGGGAAAAGGCTATGGAAGAGAGGTTTGGTTTGGATTGTAAGTGTTCGTGTGTGTGTATGTGTGTGTGTGTGTGTGTTGGTTCTTTTTTTATTCGGTTTTGGTTTAAAGCCCAAAGCAACACTGTAATGTCATTTATGAGGCGGGACCTCTGAATTTTATGTCCATCTTCGACAGGACGGGGGTCGGAGCCATGAAAACTCAGAAAAAATCCTGATGAACCTCCCCGAATTCGAACCCGGAATCTCCTCATCTGGAGGCGAGCACTATACCGCTCGGCCAACGACGCCCTCTGTGTGTTTGTGTGTGTCTGTGTGCGTATGCCTGTGTGTCTGAGGGAGAGAGAGAGAGAGAGAGAGAGAGAGAGAGAGAGAGAGAGAGAGAGTGAGGGAGAGAGAGAGAGAGAGAGAGAGAGAGAGAGAGAGAGAGAGAGAGAGAGAG
>JAUKPP010091343.1:0-15910 GCA_032273245.1 Phyllaplysia taylori
CCAGAAACAGTAAAAGCAATAAAGATCCAACAACTCGATAATCCAGCACTTTTGCTGGGGACTGGCCATGTCAAACTATTGGCGCTCTACTGTAGCTTTATAACAAATTTTAGGAATCAGGGCATCCAATCTTGTCACCAATGTACCAATATTTGGTTTGCTGAACAACTCCCCATTCCCTTTTGCCAAATGCAGCAAAAGACTATTCTTCCTCTCCAGCCAACTATCCTTTTTTACATTCAGTGAAAATCTTTACAAAAAAACAAACAAAATCCACAGTGTGAGAAGATGCAAGGTCAGTTGTACAAAATATCCTTCTTGTGTTGCAGTTCCGAAAAGCGTTTTTGTAGCTCTCGTTCTCTCTCTGTTTGTCTTTGCACATCTTCTGTGAGGGACTGAAATAGCAGAGAAAATAAAATGTACTATTGACTCTTGCTTCTAAAAGAATTCGAAGTTTTATCACTTTTTTCTTAGGGTTGAATCATATAGCACAAATCCTGCCTCTAAAATCCCCCATAGGGGAAAAAAAGCCAAACCTTGTGTAGCCTTTAATAGGACTACACGACAATCTTGAGATAATAAGAAGGGCATAAAACCAATTTCTTTAATAAGAGAAAAATCAACAATACAAACAAAAACATAAAACTAAAAGGAGGGAAGAGGGCATAAAACCAAAATCAAGCCAAACCTTTATTTTTCAATGAGATGAGCTGACAACAATGGCATAAAAAAATATACTTGTGCCATCTTGTCTATCCTAATACTTTATCAATTTTGTTTCCAAACACCAGAATGAATCCCACTAAAATGACATTCGAACTGATTCTCCTGACGATCTATGCCCCAGATTGTGCCATGATTGCATCAACTGTAAAGAAGGAGCCTCTATTCATCAACAGCTGTGACAATGTTTGAAATTATCACTTGGAATATAACGAGATCGTAGAGACCGGCCCAATGTCCTTGATAAATCCAGGTGTTTTCACAAAGACAACGAAGGATGAGGATTTTCTTTTCTTTCATTACAACTGAGGTCTCGATACATCCCTGCCTGATCCTAGTTCCACAACATAACAACCCTAATGTCTAGGCCAGTCAATGATATTTTTACCACTTTGTGCAAAAAAAGAAGAAGGGTTAATTACAAAACGTCAACTCGACTTGGTTTGAGGACTATGAAAAGATGTATTAGAGTTCTCAATGTATCAGTATTATTAATTATCTCATACGAAATACAACTGAAAAGAAAAGTATTCATAACAAAGGGCCTGCCACAGTTAACTCCGCCTGATTTTTTTTTTTAAGAGCTCGCTTGAGTTGGTTTTCAGTTAGGTCGATCTTTTCTCAGGTCCTAGGCCTTTTGCTACATAGGCCTATAAATATAAAACTGATATGTTGTGAACTTCATACGAGTTGATCTGTCTTTCATTACCCTGACATCAGCTCATCCATTGTCAGCTGAGCATTAACAAGTGCGCAAATAACAAACACAGCTCCAGAAATATGGCTCAACAACGTTTCTCACCTCTAGTCTTTTGGGAATGGCTCCAATCTCATGCTGGCGCAGATGCTCAAAGGTGGAGAGTTCGACGCTGGTGTGCTCTATCTGCTCCGTCACCTCTTGAAGTTGTTTCACCAAGCCCTGGGCACGCGACTGCAGGAGAAAATATAGAGAAATACCTAACAACCAAACATACAAGAGATTTAAAATTCGTTTGTGGTATGGTACGGATTTTTCTTAATCCAGCCTCTTTGGTTTGGTTTTGTCATCAGTTTTACATCCTTTGCAGCACTGTAAGATTATTTAAGAGATAGACTACTTTGACCCTGTCTCTCAGAGCTATCTCTAGCTGAGAGGGACAAATCCCAGCAGAAAACGGGAGAGGGGGTAAACTTTAAACATCAGACAGTTTTAGTTTGGACCCTAATCCAGAACTGACTGAACTCCCAACTCGAGAAGAAGCTTTTAGCTTAATAGCCCATTACACATCACTTGCTACCGATCGTCCATCGCCTGCTAGCTTCCGAGCATCGGGAACAGCACAGTACAATCTGAGTGCCTTTTGTATTATTTTTCTGTAAGTTGGGCTGAAAGCAACGACTTTAAAAAAAATGGTTGACAACTCTGCACCCCACCCATCTTTTCTCTCTCACTCCATCTATCTGCCCTATATATTGACTGACCACCACAGGTTAGCCTGTTTCATTCGTTCACATCTGCGAACAAGCCCTCTCTTCCTGTACCCCACACCCTCCCCCTTTACTCTCTGTCTTTCCATCACTATGGCTTGCATACCACTGCTACTCTCATCGCACCACGCATGTTCTGTCTGCTGCGTCTAGGGTCACCGTATCAGTGCGGGGACAGGCAACGATAATTTACGTAGCCTACTAAATCTTACAGATCTACTTGTAGTATTACTGGGCTACAAAATGTAATTTAATACTTTAAAAAAAATATTCTTGAGTGACGGGTCTGTCAAGTATAAGCGATGGATTTAAAACCAGAGAGTTTCCCTGACAATTATTTTTTTTTAAAATCCGGATTTTGGGAGAGAAATGCGTATTTGCGGAACGCACATCGTTTCCTGGTAGAATTACAGAATGAATCCGGAATTTCTGGAACGGTAGGCATGTCTGCATGTCCCAGTTCATCTACATCCCAGTTTCCCTGCCCTTCTCTACTGACAGCAACTTGTTTGAAGCAGAGAAATGACACGTGTTCCTTACGCCCTTCAAGAAAAAGCAATGCTTCACAACTCTATACCAACATACCTGATATCCCCCCAACAAGATTTTGAGTTTCTTCTCAAGTTTTGCGGCATGTTTTGCGTCTTTCGTCATGTGATTTCTATTGTTCTGTGGAGAGAAAATACAGCGGGATATTTATCTTGAATCTCATATTTCTAGTCGTCTACAGGGATGTAGTCAGACCTCAGTTGTCATGAGAGAAAATGAAAGTCCCCATCCTCCTTTGTCTTTGTAAAAATAACTCTGATAAACTGAGACCTCAGATTTAACTGGGACACTGAGCCGGTCAAGACGATCTCGGTACATCCGAGTTTCACTGTAGGAAAATATGTTTAGAAAAACCACAAAAAGAGACCCTAATGTTGTAAAATTGACTTGACATATCTCTTTTCATATGCAAAACATCCAAGCCCGCCTCCAAAAAACCCAACAGCATCCACTTTGAAATATTTTCGGGAATATTTTTTCTATATATGCCCAAAACTGAATTTCATCCATCACCTTACAACAGACTTAAGATATTTCACAAAAAGACTAGCAGAAGACAAAAAAGTTATGCATAAAAATAATAAGACATAATGTATGCATGGGTGTTCCCAACTACAAGTATCGAATACTGAAGTCAGTCTCTGAAAGAAAATAAATACCGGCACCGTAAGATACTGAATGGCACATATTGTGAAGAAAAAGGTAAATTTCACAGACTATCATCATATGTCAAATTCATCTTTTACCACCTCACAGAAATATGACAATATAGAAAAACAAACAAGCATAAAATCTTTCATTGAAATGATGCAACGAAACAGTAAGAGGAGATACCTTTATTCTAACTTTTAATTGTTTTTCTACACAGCGCCAATACTCTAAAAAAATAAAAATAAATACGTATTTTCGTCACATGACAGGCAAATAACAGCCATGTATGTGTGCACTCACCTCCAGTCTCTTCTCCAGGGATTCTATCCTCTCCTTCTTGCTGGCCAGATTAGCTCGGGTGTAGCGGTTCTGCCCAGGCAGGAACAACACCTGAGAGTAACACTCCTCCCACACCTGGGACCACAAGAAAACAAAATATTTCAGGGCCATTAATCAATACTACACTCAGTCCAGATTGATTCCTTTAGTAGGATCTAGAACTTAAGAAAGAGCCCTCTATCAAAGTTGGTTTGAGAAGTCAGAAGTCAATTTCTTTCTTTATAGAATTGGAATTCAGGTCCACAGGATGTGTTAAACTTTATCAGAAAGTCAACATAAGAAAGAAATTATAATCTGCTTAGAAAATTTAACAAGGTCTCGAATTGCATTCTTACACATTATTGATGTTTTTTTTGCATTGCATTTATATAAGTTAGATCATAATTATACACAAATCCACTCTAAAAATGTTTACAACAAGTAACAAGTGTCCAAAACAAAAAGAGGACCCACTAAAATGCCAATTACTCAGTCGTTTTCGCACCAATTTCCAGAAAGATTGAGACAAATAAAATTCAATCAAGGGGGACAACAGATCTGTATATATGAAGAAAATCAAGTCACACTTTAATGAATTATTAAGTTTTAAAAAATTCAAGGAATATTAGGAAAAGCGAAAAATTTCATATCCACAGCAATCAACGATAATGTGCATAGGAGCATAGGAACAAACTAGCATTGCAAGATAGACTCAGGGGCAATAAGGTGGCGATATGAATTATATGCTCCAAGTATTGACCCTTTCTTTCTAAAAAATCTTGATTATTTGGATGGAAATTTTGCATAGCCCTGTAGTATGTGTCAGAGAGTGAGATTCTTAGGACCTCCTGTTGAGCATTGATTTTGAACTCTTCGATTGCTTCTGGGCTGTTCTGTTTAAAAAAAAGTAATTGAGAGGGTTCAAGTCTAGAGAGTACAAAAACTTTTTGGATCAATTCGGCCTATAAGGCATTCTTTAAACCTCTCTTACAACCATGCAAGGGGCCGCTCTTGAGTGTGGCTTGTGACCTTATCGGCTGGAGCTAAGCATTTTCAATAGCAAAACTATTTCTCACCCCTAAACTTCTCTAAAAACGCCCACAGAACGATCAGACATTCTTCTAATGTGAGCTTCATGTTTTTGCAGTCCTTGTCCGAGCCATCCGATCATTCGCCTGTAACTGCACTCAGACTAGCAGTCCCCAAAGCAAGACGTCATGTTGCCCGCACACCCAAAACTCATAAGGGTAACAGAAAATGCAACAACTTTTATAATGATATCTCAATCTCTTTGATACTTGACACAGCGTTGTCCCCTTGGCTTGTCCGATGGAAGGCACATTTTGAAAGAACTTGATGAAAAAATGAGTAAATTATTCAACTTTTAATGGGTCTTCTTTTTTTTTTTTTTTTTTGACACCTGATAGGCCTATATGCGAAAAAACCCCACCAAACTGTCAAAAGCTCTGAGTCTTTAGTTTTCTTCTCAAACATCCTAGCTTCAATGTAATGCAACAACCACAGTGCAACTAACCTGAGCGTAAGATTCTTGTGACAGGTCCCCATGGCCCATGCCTTCCTTCACAACTTGCATTTCCTTCTGCAGCATCTCACGAGCCTAGACAAGAATGAGACAACAAAACATGAAACTGCTTGTCAAATACAATTGTTCATGGTAAAGATCAGGGTTTCTTTTGCTTTGTCAGAGACTGAGAGTCTAATCTGACTACACCTTATGTCTACTGACAGCCTCCCCTCCCCCCCCCCCCCTCGCCAAGCATATTTTCTGAAAGACCTTATTATAGAAATATGATTTCAGAAAGAACATTTAAAAATAGATCAGATAACCTTTGTTATCCCAAAGGGAATTTCATTCTCACAGGTCTACCACGGGAACAACTACAACTGTAATTGCAGTGAAAAAACTGTCAATACACATGATGAGGCCTACCTTCTCCATGTCATCTTGGTCAACTTCTGTGTATGGGTTTTTGTCCAGGTAAGTGAGGTGAGCAGCCTGATTAGCAGCTGCCTTCTGCGGGGCCTGTCCTTTGGTTCCAGTGATGCCGAGTTGAGAGTCAGTCGGGCAAAAGACTGCATCGTGGTGCAGCATGATCAGCACCTCCTGCTTGATCAATTCTTCGGCCTAGGAAAATAAAAATAACATGTAGAAATGATGAGAGACTTTGAGATGCCATTGTCATTTTGGGAAAACAACAAGTTTTCCTAACTGCACCCAAGTGTTTGGTTTGGTTTTGTTACTAGTTTTACGTCCCCTGCAACACTGTAAGGTCATTTAAGAGACTGGCTACTTCGACCCTGCCTGTCAGGGCCAACCCGGACTGAGAGGGGAAAAAATCCCAGCAGAAAAAAACCTAGATTGTCCGCGATCGGGGATCGATCTAGGGTCTTCCCGCATGCAAGGCGAAAAGCCTAACCATTACACCACAGCGAAGGTCGGACCCAGGTGTAAGGGTACCTAGCCATAGACAACAACAGTTCTTGTCAGTATGCTAGTTTTTTAGCACTCCTAAAATGGCAGAAGACACTGAATGCTCTCCAGGATGTTAAGAAAATGAATTCTGTCTGCCAGGGTAATAACAGATTTTAAAGCACACAGAGCCTGCTTTTGAGTGAGGAGTATGTACTATAAAAATTCAATGATTGCAATTATTATTATTAAAAGCTTACCTTCTGCAGCTCTGTGAGAGGCTGGTCATTGGGCCCTGACGGCCTCATGATGTTGGTGTTGACGTCGTAAGGTCGTGGTAGACTTCTCTGTACTGCCTGAGACCTGAGCTTCAGCTCTTCCTGGCGCAAACGCTCCTTCTCCGATTCGGCTCTGTCGTCAATGTCTGCTTGATCCTCCACCATAGGACGGCCACCCTGGCCACCTGATTCTGCCCCCATCTCATCTTCTGGTACGACAATCTCGTAGTCATTCTTTGGAGTTGGCAGACCAGCCAGGCCTCTCCTCAGCTGGTCAACTTGATCCACCTGCAGAAATTCACATAAAACAAATAATATCAAGACTCTAGCTTGAAAAAAAAATGCTAGACAAGTTTCTTAATATTTCAATAGATTTCATATTTTAAATTACCTGACAACTGAACTTTATAGGGTGAACACATGGTGAAGAATAACAATCCAATCCTTTCTACCAAGATTATCCCTACGAAAATATCAAATCTGGAATTTTGACATCTCTCAAGGGCGAATGTGGTGTTAAGAAGAACTTTAACATGGGCAAAACTCACATTTAGAACTGTTTTCTTAATGGTTTAAAAGCAAAAATCTTAAACTCCCACAAAACTCTGCGGACAAATGTACTCCACAAAAACCTAAACTTTGTCCCCATGACAACCCCTTATCTCACTCACCTGGTATACATTTCCATTCATTTCCTCCTCTTCATTGATGTTGAGTTTGTCTCGCAGTGGTGTGGACATTGGTGTTGACTGGTCAGTGTTGGGCCTCTGGAATCCAGGCCTTGGTGTCATTCCTGAGGAATACACAGATATACCATAATCTACCGCATTTATACTCGTGTCTAAGTTGATTTTTAATTAAGACAGGCAGACTTAGCCCCTTGGTCTTTAGTAGTCTTAAGGTCCCTTGAGAAAACAACAACCTATGCGGTGTTAACATGTACTTTCTGCTGCTGAAATACAGATAATGAGATGGTTACCAAAATATGTATGTCACTACAAATACCCGTACAAAACAACTAACCACAATAACAGATGAAAATTATTAGAAAAAGGCAATAATTCAACAACTTATATATTATATATAGAATCAGCATCATCATCATCATCTTTCTCGCCCTCATCCAGGATATAGGCCCTAAACAAAGACTTTCCCTTTTTCCTTCCTAAGCTAGCTACTTGACACTTTGGCACAGAACAGCATGGATCTTCTTCTGTGCCTGGGCTCCTGAGTAGCTACGTACCTGACTCTGTGTGTCCTGGGGTTCTCATGGGTGTTCCCAGGACTGTGTTTGGCGTCTGGGAGGTGGATCGCTGTGGGGTGATGCCACTGAAGTCACTCTCGTGCAGGGGAGTGTTCAGACCACCCTTGAGGGGCGTGTCCACGTTGGTCAGGGCCATGATGTTCTGTGCCTCCTGGGGAAGGGACAGGTGCACCAATTGTATTGCATTCACATGGACAAAGTGATCAATATTATGGGCTGCTAAAAAGAAGAACTGATCACAGCACAAGAAACTTCCAACAAAGTTCTGGTATTATGTATGCCTATATCATTCAATGAATCGACATGAAATTTAGAGATGGGTAAGGAGATGAGTGGCTCTCCAACGGAGATGGTATTGTGAGATCCAATCGGATTCAAACAGGGTGGTGATCGGGATAGAAACATATAGAGACTGTTTATTGAGGTTTTCTCTAAGTGTAGGCCTACATGAAATTCGAAACACTCAGCCCAAATCAGACTAAAGTTCTCCATAAGATCTTCAGTTTGGATACAAAATTGAAAAATCTGTTGTGGTTTTTTTTGTTTGTCTTTTTCTTTTTCTTTTTTGGAGGGGATTAACAAACAAATTTGCCCGATGTGGCTTTTCGTGACAACGAAGGGCCCGTGGGCGCAGCACACAAAGAAATAACTCACTCCTAAGTCCTTACTTATAATTGAAAAATCTGTTTTACAAAGCTACATGAAGATAGTCCTCAATATATTTGACTTCCCTTTATATTTTTGTCCACTCATCATTATAAATGTTTCATGATGAGATCCTGATTAGATTCATTATATATCCAGTGGATAATGATTGCATTTATACAGAGTACAAGCTTGCTGGAAAGCTATGGAAAACCATGGGCTGTAGTGCTAACTCCTTGAACAACGGTGATAATACACGACTATAAAAACCAATCACAATAAACGTTAGGATACTATACTTTAACATAACAGCAAAAAAAACAGGATCCCTATCAAACAGCAACATCAAACTGTCTCGGTTATGCAATCCATTATCATTATTACTACTATAAATTTGTTGAAGATTTTTGCTTGACTTCAGCAACAGTTATTGAGACCTCAAACCCACAACAAAAATAGTCTTCAATGAGAGCATCAACAGGAATGGCAAGAACCCATTAGTGTTAACTTACAAAATGCCGAAATAAGGATTTATAGCAAACATGATGAATTACCATACTGTTTGAGTTAATTTTAGTAAACATAAATAGCTTGAAGAGAAAATTGCTGGAGCAGCAATCTGAAGATATTCCACACTCGCAGACATCTCCAGGCACGTTGTAACTTCAACTCACTTGTAAAATTGTGTCCTGCGCGGCCGGTGTCCTTGGGGTCCTGAGGTTGACATTGCCTGGTGTGAGATTGTAGTCTTGCAGAAGTCCTTTAGAAGCCGAATCATCACGGCCGGAGTCTTCTACCTGCTGTCTGGCATACTCATTGGCTTGGCCCACTTTGATCACCTGCAGCGATACAACAGCAGATAAAAACCACGGTCACTAATGACTAATGTTAATATTGGCAGGTCCAAAATTGTCGAATACTCTACCATCACATTAAACAGTAAAAATTGTCAAAGTTTTTTTTATAACTATCTAAAAAAAAGAATTTTAAAACCAACACTCTTACATCATACAGACCATGTAGATTTTAAGCAATAAGACAACTTCCTAGTGTTCTTCACAATTTCTTCTCCTGTCCTACAGCTTTCATGTTGATTTAATAGGCGTCTTAACATATATATGCAAATTTTCTAACATGAATATATATATATATATATACGTCAAATGTGGCTGTATTTTCATTCTGTAAGAGCTCCATCACTTCTTGCCGATTTTATCAAAACAATGAAAATGACAACCTTGTTAAGACAGAAATGTTTAACCCCAAATAAATAATCTAAAATTTCATGACTAAAAAAAGACTCATCTAACTGTGAAGGTGAGCAGAAGACTATTGAAGAGTTGAAAACCCTGGGCTCAAAGAGAAATTGTAGTAAGATTCTACCTTTTCTATAGATACATCAAAATTTGAACAAAGAAACAATTCATGCTCATGTTTCGTCAAAATCAAATTTATAAATATGAAGAGAGTTCAAATCAAACCAAATAAAGTGTAAAAACAATAATGGCAGCCAAGCAATTACTTCATGAGAACCCCAATTTGTATGTGTGTATATGACTCATCCAATAAGTAACTGCACCCACCTCTTCCAGCTCTTCCTCTGAGATCTGTGGTGCCGGCAACACCAACTTACTCCTCTTTTTTACTGGTTCAGCAAAGCTGAAAGCACAAGCAAAAATACAATGTTATCTTGTAAAGAAAATTAATGAGACAAAGATTATGCAGTAATAAAAACAAATATAAATCTATTGTAGATGCCTGACCCATGCAACTGTGTCATGACTTCGCTCCTTATGAGAGCTATAAAAAAACATGAAAGGTTTGTGACCATCATCTTTTTTTTTGTAATCCTTGAGAGAAAAATAATAACAGCATTACCATTTTAAAACCTTTTTTTTCTAAACACTATTCCATATTTGTAGCAACACTAACTTAAAAAAAGAAACACCAACAACCACAGAGTATGCGCCCTTCCCTCCCCTAAGGTTCCAAATTAAAGCAGTAAAGCACAAAAATCTTGTCTGTATGTTAGTGTTTTATTAACACCTGTAAAATGGCAGCTTGCTCTGTATGCTTCCCAGGAAGTTGATACGGTTTCTGAATAATTTGTCTGTTGTGGTAATAATTGATTGAAGCAGATAGAGCCTGCTTTCACGAGGATATGCGCTATATAAAGACAGTCGCTAACATTATTATTAAAAAATTCAGCCTTCCACCTGTTGTTAGTGCACCACCAACATACTTTAAGGAATTCCTGACAAGTCATGATGACTAAAAACAGAAAGCAAAAAACAAAAAATATCAGCACTATTGAAAAGGTATTTGGTTGAATTTCAACTTACTTTGCTTGACTTGCAATAGCTCCAGGCAAGTCGTTTTCTTTGCGCTTCTTTTGTTTTTGTTTATCTTTCTTTCTCTCTTTCTGGAGAAAAATAAAAACAAAGACCATTAGACTGTATACAGGGTCGTAACACCATCTCAACCACAGTGGGCATAAATAATACAACATTGAATGAAAATCAAATGTACATAGATTCTGCAGAGCCCCTTTCCATCTGTTATATATGCAGAGTAGACCCTACCTTGACTACAAAGACAAATTTGCCATCTAAAATAATATCATTATATCATCAATAGTCTCTGCTTTGAAAAATGAAAAGACTCAGGAGATGCCTACAAAACTTCATATTCAGGCTACATACATTCAATGCTAATGAAACATCAACTAATGGATTGATTGTTCAAAGCAAAAGCCATTTAATTCCTAGCGTTCTAATGGACCAAGGAAGCATATCATATAAAAATGGAGTACACAGACAGAGATTTGATTGGTTTGATTTTTGGTTTAATGCCCTGTGCAACACTGTAAGATTATTTATGAGATGGGACCTCCAAATTTTACGCCCAGCACCGATAGGACGAGACAGACAGAGAAGGTTAGAAGTTCTGATAAAATAGTATAAAATCAATTCTAAACTGTGTATTATAATCTGTGAGGTGACAGGGAATGATGCTGATCGCCACTATCTCAAATACATAGGGAACATAGAAGATTCAAATGAGAGCTTGACAGCTGGAATATAATTCAGAAAATTCTCCACTCGCCTCTTCTTTGTCCCGTCTAAGTTCCCCATCCAAGTTCTGTTGTCGAAGTCGTTTGTAATTTGGATTGAGTGGATCAAACACTTCCTGTGATGTGTCATAGAAACCAGGAGCTGGACGCTTCTCAAATGGAATCTCTGCATTGTAGTCAACACCCCTCTTCTTCTTGCGCTTCTGTTTCACTCTGTAGAGTGAGTAAAGTCGTCAACATTAAATCAATCGTTCAGATAAGGCAAAAAAGTTAGCAAAAAAAACAAGAAACATTTTAGTGTTCCAAACTGTATCAGTCTTGAATGATACCAGAGTAAATACAGTAGAGTCCGCTTAAGGTGATATCACAGGGGACACAAAAATTTGGTCACCTTATCCGAAATCAGAGGAATTAAAGGATATAACCTTCACCCTCCCTACTCTAAAGGCCAAGTTTTATTCCTACATTAAAAGAGAGAAAGAAACTGAGGCAGACAGATAAGATGAGAGGGGAATGGTAGCTGCATTTATAAACTTTGCTGAACTTGGGAGAGAGACAGAGAGTGAGAGAAAAAAAAGAAGACGAAAGAAGCAGAAGAAGAAACAGGCTCCAGCTCTGATTCGTAGATCATACCGGCAACGGAATAATATGGGGCTTCAACCTGCAAGTCAAAGACCTTCACAACACTGAAAGTGAGAAAGCAAGACAGAGAGAGAGAGAGAGAGAGAGAGAGAGACTAGGGAGAGAAAGAGAAACCCAGGCAGGCAGAGGTGAGATGGGCGTGATAGTTGCATATATTAATTAACTCTACTGATGCTGGGACTGGGAGTGAGAGGGAGAAACTGAATTATATAGCAATACAAGGCTTTAACTTCAATTTGAATACCATGACAACACCGAGAGAAAGAAAAAAGGGATAGAGAGAGATAGAGAGAGAGGCAGATAGAGAGAAAGAAAGAATGTGAGAGACAGAGGGAAAGAAAGAAACTGATGCAGGCAGAGAAAAAGAGAGTAGAGTGACAGCCTCATTTTAAAACTTTGCTGAAGCTGGGGAGAGAGAGAAAGAAGAAGAATCTTTAGCTTGAAGACGCTGAAAAGACTTTCATGACCAAAGGAGCAAAGGAAAATTAATAAAAACCGGATGCCCGCCTTGAAAAACAGCACCTCCACTAAGTGATATTAGAAGAGCTGAAACATTCTGGCAAGATTTTACGGCAAGAGTAAAAAAAAATGTATTCTCGGAGATTTGGCACAAGAAAAAATATCTAACTGGTGTTCAAAAATCTTTAAAAAACCTTAATAAACTACTGGTTTCCGTAATGGTTGGCAACTCTGTACTTACGCAATTCCTGCAGCTCTCAATTCTCTCCTTTTCTGTAAAGCTGCCAAACGTCTGGGAAAAAAAACATATGCAGAGAATAAAATAAGTAAAAATGTCACAAAAAAGAATAACTTATAACTAACAAAAGGCACTTTTAGCAACAAAAGAGTGGGGAAAATGAGACTAAGCTCCAAATTCTTTTTGTAGGATTTCACAGCATGATGCACTTCATGGAAACACAAAACTGCTCCAAAAATTATTTTTTAAAAATATGTCAAACATAGTATTCTATCCCAATAGAGTTGTCTCTACCTCTAAAAATAGCACACTTCCACTAGAAAAATCCAGCGTTTTTCCTTTTTGGAGGGTGGCAAACCAGGTGCCCCAATACATTGCAAAGGGAAAAGAAACATACCTGGCCTCTTCCAGCTGCTTTTCCCTTGCTTTCCTCTTTGCCTTTTTGCCCTGAGTGTTTGCCAACCTGGCTCTGGCTTCAGACAACATTTCCAGCTCTGAAAAAATGTTGGATTAAACATGAATAATCCTGCTAGATGGTAAATAAACAGAAATGTCCTTTTCATCATATAGCATACTTATTATCTCCATCAAAAGAAAAGTAGATGTAAATCACAACAAATACAAATCTGTCAAAGAAAACTAATACAATAGACTGATGTTTGATTTATTATGCGATGAAAACTGCAAGTAATAATTGAGAGATCCCCCCTTTCATTGTAAATAAACTACCAATGTCATGGTGTCAATGCATATTGTAAAACAACTTTGATAAATTCCTATTTTTGACTGGTTAAATAAGTGACTGTCATTTAGCATTTACATCGCTTTTGGACTATTTTAGCAAATGACAGACAGACCTTTGGCCTCGTGAGGTCATTCAACAATGCACGACATGCTAGCACAACATCTTGAACAAAAAAGTTGTGTGTTATTGTCTTATTGGTATTGTTTGACAGAGATCATGGCGTTATCATAAATACTGACACTAAACCAACAAGTATCTATGCTGACACTAAACCAACAGGTATCTATGCTATGATTCATGCAAATATGATACTGTTGACCTGAAAAAGGTGTAAAACAACTTTTAAACATGCAAGATTTACCATCTTCGTCCATGTCAACGGGATCTGGTCTAGCAGGTTTTGTCTCTGGATTTGGATCAATTTCACCAGGTTTAAGTTTTCTTGGGTCATCTTCAGTGTCCTGTTCACGGTTTTGTGCCTTGTCTCTGAGAATTCACAATGGAAAAAAAGTTACAAGCCTATAACTTTGTTTCTACCATTTCCATAATGAGCATTCCTCTACTATATCCCAACCAAATTGAACAGAGTACAGAAAAGCTATGTAAATGGGATTGCATGGAATAGAGTAGTTAATTCTTCAGTGTCATAATTAAGTAATCAGGTTAGTGCAGATCCCATTCAAACAACAAACAAAAAACAAGATACGATGCACTGCATTTGTAGTGTTGGGCTTACCTACCTAACCTATATAGTTATCTGTGCTATTGGCCATAGTGTGATTTTCCGCATTTTTAGATTTTCCATTATTGTCCCTGTCTAAAGAAGTCACTGTGATTTAGCGATAATACAGCAATTCATCCTATGCGTAACTGTCACTTCTGCCGAGGTTGGTTCAAACGTCTTCCTGCTCAAAGGTCAATTTGTTTTGACAACAGCCTCAAACCCCTACTGCCTCCACAGGACTGAGTATGTGCACAGACATAGATCTGTAGATGTGCAATCTGTTTCATTCGTGGTAACTTAAGTACCATGCGAGGGTTTATTTCATATATATGCAAACAGACGAGGTAAAATTACCACAACTTTTACAAGCAGATGCACTTTCCTCTGTGATTATGAGTGACCGCTACAGACTGGTTTGTCTGATCATGCTATTAAATCTGAACCAGACATAGTCAAAGGACGTCCAGGTTATGCATTCCATGGTGTTGATTATGTACGTGAATATCATAAGGTCAATAAAAAAAGGGACGTCCGGGTTTCTGCCTAAGAACTTACAGCAAGTATTCATAGTGCTCTAGACATTGGGCTGCTGTCCTGCCAATGATGGGAGCGATGGTTCGCCATTGTGTGGGCATCAACTTGGCCAAGTGAAGCAGCTTCTCCTCCTCCTCTCTGCTCCATTCTGTCTTCTTAATGCTTGGGTCCAGCCATTCATACCTGAAGGGGCATAAAGCACAAGCAGCATGGCATTATACAATGATCACCAAGGCTTAGGACATCACAAGGATAAAAAACCCAAGAACATAACAAGAATTTCTTGACAAGATCAAATAAACATGCCCCCAAATCTAAAACCCAAACTTAATTTTGTGCTCATAGTCAAAGAAAGATGAGGTGATAAATGTTAACAAAATCATTCAAAGAGCAGAATTTTGTCACTTTGTATCCCCTAGAACGATGACGCCTAATGAAGGAAAGTGTATCATAGTCATAGTAACAGTTTGTGACAACTTCATGCAAAGTGGACTACAACCCATAGGCCTACATATGAAGCTGTAAAACCTTAAACGACAATTTTGGTTAAATTTCAGGACTGCCAAAAATGCAAATTCAGTTTACATAGAATGCTTGATTTCAAAGAAAAACAAACGAGATTAATGACAGTGAACACTTTATTTGAACAATTTTTTTTAGAGAAAGTCTAACACCAAGATAAAAAATACACCATCTTTCACTGCGTCTGAAGAGTCAGGATACGCATTTTAGGTTTAAGTAAGTTTTTGTTCTCAAGGAATGTTGATCTTACCATCTTGCCTTGCACTGTTTTGCAGATTTCCTATGCAGCAATGAAGCAATACGAGCCCATTGGTTTTTGCCATATTTCATCACAGCCGCTTTCAAAATCTCATCCTGTGAATGCAAAATCATTGCAATAAGTTTCTCTTAAAGCTCTAGCATTTTTTAAAGTAAAGTAAATATTGAAAACATTAAGTCTGCAAATTCACCCACAAAGTAAATATCAAATGCCAATGAAATAGAAACTTGAAATTCAATTCCCAAAGGCTGATTCTGTAAATGTAAAATTCATCCCCATGGTATGGTCTGATTCTGACTGACAGACAGGCCGGGAGGACTTCCGTAACGAGCGACCAGTTTGATTCAGCGGGTCAAACCTACCGTCAGTTTCAACCTGTTCACACTTA
>JAUKPP010091454.1:0-15903 GCA_032273245.1 Phyllaplysia taylori
TCTCTCTCTCTCTCTCTCTCTCTCTCTCTCTCTCTCTCTCTCTCTCTCTCTCTCTCTCTCTCTCTCTCTGTTTCCTTCGGTCTTTCAGTATTCTTGCTCGTCATATGCAAAACGTATTCACTTCGTTCACCCTCTTTCTCTATCCACACACTCTCTATCTCTCTTGCTATCTCTTACATATTATACTCACAAGTACATGTGTGCATATCATAATCATAGCCACACACAAACAAACAAACAAACAAGCAAAAACAACAACAACGGTATTATATCAATAAATAGAAACATGAAGCTTCTTTCACACACAGATATGACCTGTGCTTAAAAAAGAATTTGTAATTTGGTTGTGATTACCTGCAACAGCTCTATTTTTGGTCAGCATCTTGGCCGTTTAGAAGCATGGGAGCGATGGTCCCTATTCTCATTATGAATAGGCTACCCTGTCTTTGTACAAAGTTATTCAAATGTAGCAATGTCAAGCAGTGACTTAAACTGCTTTTTGCCAAAAGACTTAAAGATATAATTGGTGTTCATCTTCCTGTAGCAGCAGTGTGATTTTGCAGATCTAGTACTTTATAATGAAATTTAGCATTTGACTGTATGTGTCATACAGCTTTTAACATATGAAGTTAAACTTTTGATGTCTATCCTTCCATCCTTGTTCTCAGCCTGACCTTGAAGACATGGAAGAGTTGAGTGAGATGAGACAGGACCTGATGGACAGAGTGCAGAACATCATGAACAAAGCCTGCGAGTACCGAAACTCTTTCGACAACTATGCTTACCTCTGGGTGGATGACCGCAACGAGTTCATGCGACAGTTTTTGCTCTACAATCACGTGCTTACCACAGAGGAGATTGAGGCCCATGCAGATGAGGGAGTCCCTGAGAGTCCACCTACGCTGGCTCAATTCAAAGACCAGGTATGAATAGAGAGCTGATTCAGCTCTTATGCCAATTTGTTTATTTTCTTATTTTCTGAGGATGTTTTGTATTGACTCTTAGAAATTATCGCTGGTCATCTTACGAAGTGTCGTATCTGCATTTTTAGGCATTTTGAGTTATGTATGTCATGCCAATCAGCTGGACGAAATCTATCTTCTCTCAAAGTGAAAAAGTGCTATCTCTACTAGTTTTTTTAGTTATAAGATAATGAGTGTCGTTGTATGAGATGAAAAAGAACAGTGCCCAAACCTTTAAACCTCTCTCCTGCAAAACACTAGCTTTGCAGATACGACACTTCGTGAGATGACTAACGTTATGTATATCATGTACCAGGCCATCTCAGGAGATGCATCTCTGCAAAGATAGTGTGTTGTCAGTTTTCTTTGTTGTTTAGACCTTGCCTGAGTCTGCTTGTACTTATTCCATATATCAGCATTCTTTTTGCAATATTGCTATGTTTTTCACAAAAAGTTTCTCACTTAAGCTACACCGCAGACTCAAATTTGTGATTGAAAACTTGCTGGCAAGATCTATGCACTTTTACTCGATGTATAATTTTTTTTAGAAACTTCTTTGATGAAAGATCCAAAAGGCCTGAATGCCCACTTTTTTGTTTTATTCATTACAACTTTAGCAAGAAATTTTATTCTTTGTTGTTTCTATTAGATCGACACCTACGAGAAGATTTACGAAGACGCCGTTCAGATCCAAGACTCAGAGCTGTTTGAGAACTGGTTCCGGGTGGATGCCAAACCTTTCAAGTTGTCTTTGCTCAACATCATCAAACGCTGGAGCTTCATGTTCAAGCAGCACTTGATAGACCATGTGACCAACAGGTTAGTTGTTCGTTGCTTGGTTTTGGTTTGGTTACCAGTTTTACGTCCCCTGCAACACTGCAAGGTCATTTAAGAGACAGGCTACTTCGACCCTGCCTGTCAGGGCCAACCCGGACTGAGAGGGCAAAAATCCCAGCAGAAAAAACCTAGATCGTCCGCGATCGGGTATCGAACTCGGGTCTTCAGCATGATAGACGATGAGCCTAACCATTACACCACAGCGCCGGTCGAGGCATACTGAAAATTTATCATGACATCTTTCATTACATTAAATCATATTTCACATTTGTAGTGTACACTGGTTGTGTTTGGTGAAGTTTGGGGGGGTTTTTTAGGTGGGTTTTTTTTAAATTTTGTTTTTATTATTGTGTTCGGTGAGTTGTTTGACTCTCTACTTGTGTAGCACACAATTTTCCACTTAAAATTCATGGCTTCAAACTTAACATCTCCAACATGAAACTCACGTAGAGCGGCCTTTCTTCAAGCCTATAACTTTGCGAATGACTTTGATAAATCTAAAAACACTTCAGGAAATTTCTTTGTGAAGGGTCACAGCTACCATCTTTATAATCTTGAAGTACTTTTGTGGGCCTATTCATGTAGTATAAAAATAAAAATGTGACTGTTGTGCCGGAAACCTTTACCTTTTTTAATCCTTCAGCTTGAACAACTTGACTGACTTCATCAAAACAACGGATGGGGGTCTGCAGAAAGAAGTGGAAGATGGAGACTATGACGGTCTCGTTGAGATCATGGGTCACCTGTTTGCCGTGAGAGAGAGACAGCAAACAACAGACGAAATGTTTGAGCCACTCAAGCAAACAATTGAACTGCTCAAAACATATGACCAGGAGATGCCTGATGAGGTCCATGTACAACTGCAGGTGAGTGTGTTATGACACAGGTTGTACTGACTTGTAGTAATGTCTACAGTGTACTAAAGACTGTAAAAGAGTAAAGACCCCACACTTAGGGAAAATTATGTCCAGGAAATGAGTGGCGCCACCAAGCTGATCAAAGTGTAAACAAACAATGCAAAATGGCCGCTCCTCGGAGTGCCGGTGTGCACTGTGGGACACTTTTTCGAGTAGACAGAAGAGAAGAGTGTCGCTTTGCTTACATCGAAAGGTTACCCGCTGTTTAGAGCCGCCACTCAGTTCCGGGATGCATTTTTTACTAGACGAAAGAGAAAAGTTCTCCATCTTATTCCCTTTACAATCTTTGAGTATACTAAACAGAAATCCTATCATATGTAGCCTATGTCTTCAGAGGAACAGGAAAAGTAGGAGAATCTGAAGATGTAAGACGGAGAAGAGGGATTTGGTGGAGAAAAATGAAAGAGATGATGTAGGAAAGAATATTGAACCTTGCTTTGTGCTGGCCACAGGGATCTACAGTGGAGGAAAGAGCCAGCTTCATTACACAAGCACAAAAGGCAGTCTGATGCAGGGAATTCTGACAGTGATGAAACTTTGCTTTTCTTTGCCTAGGAAGGAATTACTACAGAATCAGGCGGCATCCATGTTTCCCCATCTAATCTCCAGGGTGCATCAATAAATTTGGGTCACCTTTGCATACAAATTATCACAATAAACTAACAAGATATACTGTGGATCTACTTCTCAAATCTTTCATTTCTATCAGGTATATGAAATTAATGAAATGCAACCTCTCGAAATTGGTCTGGTATGGAACACATTCAGATACGACTATATAAAAGAAAATTACTTCGAGCAACCCAAAATGCCACATGATCTTGCAAAATAATGTTTAATGATAATTTTATCCCTTTTCAGGAGCTGCCAGAGCAGTGGAACAACACCAAAAAGATTGGCATCACCGTCAAGCAGCACGTGGCGCCACTGCTGGCCAACGAAGTGACCAACATCCGCAAGAAGAGCGCCACATTCGACACAAGCCAGCACAAGTTCAGAGAGAAGTTCAGGGCCATCCCACCCTTCAGATATGAATGTGAAAGGCCTTATGATCATCTTGACATGGTATGAATATTTGTACAAAGAATGTATGTTTGCTAGAAGATAGACATTTATTGAGTAGCTGCGCAAAGTCTTTTCTTTTAGGCCAGCAATCGAAATGCATGTATAATGATATCATTGTCTTCGCTACATTGCGAGTTAGCAAATGCAGTTTTCTTAAAAAAACAACGACTTAGGTTTCAGGGAATATTAATTGGATTTCATTATTGCCCTACCGTTATTTGCTAGTATCATCAGTCAAACCCATATATTTTTTGTTGTTGTTGGTTAGAGCAACTTTGCCCAAATAGGTCATCAGAGTTCTAGAAATTGCATTTGAGTTGTATACCTAAAACCAAAACAAGAGGCTAAAACAGCTGAGGCTGGCGCCTTTATAAATAACCCACTCCTTACTACTACTAGTTATATCCCTAACCAAACGAATTTTTAACAGTCTTAGTCCTTTCAGTTAACAATTGGAGCATTTTAGTTTTTCATTAGTTTTCTTACAAAGAAAAAGAAAAAGAATCAGGGATTCTTATTCGTTTCAGTTTACTGCCATGCATTTTCACTGTAACTTAGTGTTGTACTAGTTCTCATATGTTATGGGATCCTGATATTATGCACTCTGCGCCAAAATGACCTTATAGAGTCAATGGAGCCCTAAAACCCTAACCAAACAAACCTGATATTGTTTTCAGTACCATGAGGAGATCAAGTCAATGGAGCAGGACATGGCGTCTCTCATGGAGTCGGCCAGTCTGTTTGAGGTGAACATCCCAGACTTCAAACAGCTGAAGCAGTGCAGGAAGGAGATCAAGCTGCTGAAGACGCTGTGGGATTACATCATCATTGTGCGCAGCAGCATTGAGGACTGGAAGACAACGCCATGGCAGGAGATCAATGTGGAGCAGATGGACCTGGATTGCAAGAAATTCTCTAAGGACATCCGTTCCCTGGATAAGGAGATGAGGGCGTGGGACGCGTACATTGGATTGGAGAATGTTGTGAAGAACATGCTTACCTCTCTCAGAGCCGTCAGCGAGCTGCAGAACCCAGCTATCAGAGATCGCCATTGGCAGCAACTCATGGCAGCCACTAAGGTATGAGCAGATGTTCATAAATCTTTCATAACTTTGTGCCATGAAATTTTGCTCGAGCCAGCGATACCAGCTGAACTTAGTGTGGATTTACAAATATTTCTAAATAGAAAGTGGGTGTGTCTGGGTGTGATGCAGAACTGGAAGTAGGTCTGGTAGTGAAAGATTTAAAATTTTATGGGGACTCAGTTTAATTGATAAATGACATAGTATCTGTATCACATCACGAAAGACAAAAACAGTGTCTGGTGACAAAATAGGTCTCAAAAGCATGATGAAGAGACTGAATCAGTAGAAGTGAACCTGCTCTCAAAAGGAAAAGCATTCATTGTTGGCGTGACAAATATCGTTTGTTCTTTTTATCAACTAATCTCCTTATAGATCGCTGGTTTTGTTTTGTTTGGGGGGTTGTTGTTTTTTTGGGGGGGTGGAGGGGGAGTATAAATACTTTGAATGGTAACAGATTTTTAATAATGAGTAGACAAATGTTCACTTAGTGTGCATGTGTGTGTGTATATCTGTGCAGGTCAAATTTGTGATGGACGAGAACACAACGCTGGCTGACCTCCTCAACCTGAACCTGCACAACTACGAGGATGAGGTTCGAACCATCGTGGACAAGGCTGTGAAGGAAATGAGCATGGAGAAAGTGCTCAAAGAGCTTGACGCCACATGGTCCACCATGGAGTTTGAGCATGAGAAGCATCCGCGCACTGGCATCACGATCATCAAGACGTCTGAGGAGTTGATTGAGACCCTTGAGGACAACCAGGTACGTCTTCCGCTTCTCCTCTTTGTCTTCTCTGTCATCTTCTTCTTCATCTTCTATTTATTCTTCTGCTTGCCTTCCACCCTTCCCCTTCGCCTATCATGTGGGAGACCTGTCTTTTATCCCACATGCAGACAATCTTTGATTTGCTGATGGGATTTGTCCCTCTCTGCCAAGGTGATACTGACAGGCAGGGTCAAAGTAGCCCGTCTCTGAAATGACCTTTTAGTGTTGCATGGAATGTAAAACTGGTAACCAAACTAAACCTTCCCCTTCCTCCTTCTCTTTCTCGCCCTCTATTTTTACTATCACAATTTGATGATGGTCTCAAGGACAGGTTGACTTGTCCAGCTTATCCACACTTTCTCCAGAAACTTGTATAATAATAATGAATAATAATAATTAGTTTGTATAGCACGTAAAATCCACTAAAAGTGCTGGATGACGCTCATACAGATATATACATATATAATCACAGACAAAAAAGGCATTCACATACATGGTAAAAATGACATTCATATATAATATGCATTGGATTGTATAAAGAGGAAAGATATAAACAACCGTGTCGTTAAAAAGAAAGCTTACTAAAGACAAAAAGCTTTCTCATCTGTTCATATGATGAACAGAGACCATTTATATAATAAATGCTTATTTTGTGGTCTGCTCCTGCAATTAAAATTCTTTTTACATGTTTTTCTTGTTCTTGTCTACTCCCCATCATCCTCTTCTTTGTGTTCTTTTTATTCTTGTAGTCAAGTGGTTAGGCTGCCAGACGGTTGCGTGTTCAAATCCCAGCTCGAGCCCGACGTTGTGTCCTTGGGAAAGGCATTTTGCACAAATTTTCCTCACTTCACCCAGGTGTAAATGAGTACCCGGCTATAGACAGCGAACGATCTTGTCCGTATGTTAGTGCTTTAGCGCCTGTAATATGGCAGCTTGCACTGTATGCTTCCCAGGAAGTTGAGAAGGTTTCTGAATGACTTGGGGTGATAACTGATTGCAAAGCGCATAGAGCCTGTTTTCAAGCGGGATATGCACTATATAAATGCAGTAATTCCTTGACTCTGAAACTGACTATTAGAATGATGAAAAAAGGTTTATTCCCATCTTTGTGGTTTTGTACTCTCATATATACCCATGTCTTAGGTGTATATTCATTCCCAGCTATTATTGATAATAGTGATACCCTACAGCTAAATTCCATACTTTAAAACTAAATTTTTTAATAAAAAAAAATAGGAGTCTTGTTTTCCCCAATGCAACGAGATTGTAAGAGAATTTATTTTCTATTCACCAGGTGCAACTGCAAAACATGATGACATCCAAATACATCGCCCACTTCCTGCAAGAGGTGTCCATGTGGCAGAAGAAGTTGTCCACAGCTGACCAGGTCATTTCCATCTACATGGAGGTGCAGAGGACCTGGTCACATCTTGAGTCCATCTTCATTGGCTCAGAGGACATCAGGAAACAGCTGCCAGAAGATTCCAGGAGATTTGACAGCATTGACACAGATTTCAAGGTACAGTTGTCATATTTAGTCATTGGGTGCAACTTCTTCCCTGCAACCCTGACATCCATAATACTCTCTATAGCAACACAGAACAACTATTGAAGACCTCCACCTTCTATAACATGGCATTGGGCCGAAGGGCAATAACCCAAGGGCTTCTGGACTAGAAACAACAAGACCAACAACAACAACAGTCATTGGGTTCAACACAATAGTGTGGACAAGATGTTAGCTTCGTCTAAGAGTATGTTTTTTTAACAGTCATACAATGCATTTCCAGTTGAAAGGGATGGAAATATGCACATTAATGTGTAGACTTTAAGGTGAGCACACCCTGTCCTGTGGCATGAACAAGTTAGTAAAATTATACAGAAAATGTTTGCTAGCAGATAAAAGATGATACCAATGAATTTATTATATGATATGCTTGTTAGCAACATGACGCATCTCATGTGTGGATTGTATTGCAGGAACTGGTCAGTCAAGTAGAGAAGACAACCAATGTTGTGGACTCAACCAACCAGCCAAATCTGTATGACAAACTGGAGAACCTGCAAGGCCAACTGGCACTCTGTGAAAAGGCCCTGGCAGAGTATCTTGAGACCAAACGTTTGGCCTTCCCAAGATTCTACTTCGTCTCCTCTGCCGATCTGCTGGACATCCTATCCAACGGAAATGATCCAGTCACGGTATGCATGCCACTTTCCTTTTCTTTTTTGTTGAAAAGAGGCTTCTAAAAATTTCACCAAAGAAACTATCCCTTCCATGTTCACGTATTCCAAATGCTGGACTACACCATTAATTCATCTCAATTTACTGCCTTTTTCACATGCTAGGATATCATTTTCACAATTTGTGCCATAGTTGTTCCCACCGATAGACTAAGGAAGATATGCATGTATCTCTGTTTATCACAGGTTGATGTTATGCATGATTTGCTGACTCCTTTGTATCCAATGTATCCTTATTGGTAAATTTTTCAAATTTACAATATTGAAACTGAGATATCAACCATGGCCGAAGATAGCTAGCCTTTCCCCAACTGCTGCAGGCTAAAACAGCCAAAAAAACTGTAACCTCTGAAAATATATGTCAAAGTTTTAATCTTACTATTATTTTCCTATTTCATTATCAGGTTGCAAAACACTTGACCAAACTCTTTGACTCCTTGGCCAAGCTCAAGTTTGAGAAAGACAAAGATGACAATCCCATCAAGAATGCTTTGGGCATGTACAGTAAGGATGGAGAATACGTCGACCTCAACAATCCATGTGATCTAAATGGCCAGGTAAGTGACATGTAACCTTCATATCGCTGATTGTTTCGCAAAGGGGCGAATATCATGAAGAATATAATGAACTATTCTACCCTATGTAATAACACCAGCGATATGGTGAGACAGTTTGAGGACAACTCCCTCCAAGATCCTTTTTAAAATGTAAAGGTGCCAAAATAATTGACACTACTTGTAATGTGCCTGCAATTTTGATCATTGAAGTCATTAAGAAGTAAGACAATTCCAAACAGGTTCTCTTGTCAGCTGTTAATTGTAGCAATGTTATTGGGAGAAGTGTTGTTCACTTTTTGTTACTATCAAGATACCATTTCCATGGCATTTTAGTAGCACCATTTACTATTGCCTTAGTCTCCACTCAGTTTTGTTTGCTTTGTTTTAAAGTTTGTGAAGTTCTGTGCCCTTAATCTTGTTCTATTATTCTTCAAAGGTTGAAAACTGGCTGAACCGTCTGCTGGAAGCAATGAAGGCGACTGTGAGACATGAAATGACAGAGGCCGTTGTGGGCTATGAAGAAAAACCTCGTGACCAATGGCTCTTTGACTATCCTGCACAGGTAAGATGGGATAAAGAGAATGGCTTGCATGGAATACGACATTCCACATGCCACATTTTTCCTACCACAGGATTATTTTGCTTTTAAAAGTACAAAACTGTATTTGAAATAAAGAGGAAAAGGCATAAAAATGTTTTGACCTTTCCCTCGAAGACCTTGAGCATGCTGTTCCAAATTACGTTTTCTTCATGTATTGCTAAAAAGTATAGTATAAATATCTTGCTTTTCAGAATATATATCATTTAAATGACCTTATAGTGTTGCAAATGAGGATGAAAGAGGCTCTCTTTTCTGAAGTCTGGTTCAGTTTTGCAACGTTTAGTACCGTTTATAGTGTTGCAAAGGACATTAAACTAAACAGCAATCAACTATCCCTGCACTGTCCATCCCCAGGTTGCACTGTGCGGCACACAAATCTGGTGGACCACTGAGGTCAACATGGCATTTGGTAGACTGGAAGAAGGCTATGAAAATGCTCTGAAGGATTACAACAAGAAGCAGATCCAACAGCTGAACGCTCTAATCACCATGTTGCTGGGCGACCTCACCAGTGGCGACCGCCAAAAGATTATGACTATTGGTACAATTGATGTGCACGCTCGTGATGTTGTGGCCAAGATGATCACTCAGAAGGTACGATAGACAGATGGCTATAAGATTATTATGAGGTCTATATTATGGTCGTTGTAATTGTTGAAGTGTAATTTATTACAGTATGAGACAGTTTCGAACAAACCAAACTCCATTAAAAAAGATGAAAACAATGCTTGAAATAATAGAATAGTAAATTCTTCCTTAAAGTGAATTAAATTTCATATCACTTAATAAAGATAATGAAAGGAATTACCAATAGAATTGCAAATTGCATATTACAAAAGTAGAAACTGTTTGTTACCAGCAGTTTAGGTTATATCTTTCCCTGTTTATATAACCTTCTTAATGTTACTATTAACTTAGTCCAGGCAAAGAGATGACCTTCCAGTGTTGTTAGTGCCGGAAGACCAACACAAACAAAGAAACATCTAACTCTTATTTAACCTTTTACTATTGTTTTCCTCAGATTGACAACTCTCAAGCCTTCCTGTGGCTGTCCCAGTTGAGACATCGCTGGGACGACAACGAGCAAGACTGCTTTGCCAACATTTGCGATGCTCAGTTCCAATACTCCCATGAGTACCTGGGTAACACACCACGTCTTGTCATCACCCCACTGACTGACAGGTCTGTACATACACAAAGTCAATTTTAATATGACAATTTTATTGATCCCCGTGGGGAAATTTTGTATACAATGGCATGTAGTACACGTACATTAATCAAATGCTCTTAAACAATACTAACATTACAAATACACATGAAATACAATGTACATATATTCACTCAATTCATTTGTTCACATGCCATTGCTGGTCGCCGCTGTGAAGCGCCCGTATGAGCTAGGGTTAACGTGTCTTGCTCAAGGACACACCGCAGTGGTCACCCACTTAAAAGCTGCTTTCACTCAGCATTGCTTGACAAACTTTGTGAACCCGAGTTCACTATCCACTCGACCACTGGGCCCCCACCCTGTCTTCAAATTTTTGTGGATTATTCTACCTTTCACTTTGCTGTTGTTGTAGCAGTAGTAAGGAGTAAGTTATTTATAGAGATGCCAGCCTTCCACTGTTTTAGCATTTTCTTGTTTTCTTTACTTAAGCAGTCTTAAGTTTCCCCGAGGATTGTTCTTTGTGTGCTGCGTCTGCAGTCACTTCATGTTCACGAACAGTTCAGATTCAACATCTTGAGGGCTTTCACTTTTCAGCTCAGTGCCATACGACGATAGCTAAAAGCACAAAGCATCTATTTTTATTAATTTTCGACATTTTTTCTTGAACTTTTGAACTTCTTTTCAAGATGTGTGCTTAAGAATCTGTTCTGCTTTTTCAACACAGTATTTGTTTTGTCCATAAAAAAGTACCACAAAAAATGTAGTGGTATGGCAGACACTGCCATGATTTTTCAATTAAAGTATCGAAGACGGAAAAACTGCGTATCAATCAAGATTGTAAATGGAATAAGATGGAATACTCTTCTCTTTTGTCTACTAAAAACTGCATCCTAGAAAGTAGTGGCGCCTCCAAGCGGCGGGTAACCTTTTGATGTAAACAAAACGACGCTCTTCTCTACCATCTTCTAAAAAACGTGTCCCATAGTGCACTCCAGGCGCTCCAGGCGGCGGCCATTTTGCTGCGTTTGTTTACACCTCGATCAGCTGTTAAGGTTATCCGACACTTGGTGGCGCAACTCATCTCCAGGACACAATTTTCCCTAAGTGTGGGGTTTTTACTCTTTTATGGTCTTTTAGTTACTAGTTTTACGTCCTCTACAACACTGTAAGGTCATTTAAGAGACGGGCTACTTCGACCCTGCCTGTCAGGGCCAACCCGGGCTGAGAGGGAAAAAATCCCAGCCGAAAAAGACCCAGATCGTCCACGCTCGGGGATCAAACCGGGGTCTTCCGCATGACAGGCGAAGAGCCTAACCATTACAACACAGCGCTGGTTTTTATGGTCTTTGGTACCAACAAAGTCATTGATCATGCCGTGTGTCCCCAGATGCTACATCACGCTGACCCAGTCCCTCCATCTCATCATGTCTGGAGCCCCCGCCGGACCCGCTGGAACTGGCAAGACTGAGACCACCAAAGATTTGGGCAGAGCCCTCGGCATCATGGTCTACGTGTTCAACTGCTCCGAGCAGATGGACTACAAGGTATAGATGGATGCAGAAAATACTTGAATATTATGGAGGCTTTTGTTTTCCTCGTAATTTTTCTCCGCTTACAGCACATTTGTCATAGTAATTTTTTATGTTTATTAGATTCACGAATGCACAAATGCATACGCAAGTAGAACTCCAATATGAAATGCTCTAATGAAGCTCATTCACAGATTCATACAGCCTCTTGTTCACGCTGGAAGGTGCAGATGATAATATCATTCCCTTACATGAAAATGAAATGTGGACCACCATTTTTTAGCATACAACAATTTTATGGTTATGGGAAATAGTTGATGAGCATGGAGGTCAACTGTAACAAAGAACATATTTGCTAGAGACCAAAATTACATTTCAGAACAACTGTAATTTTGTCTGTTACATAACTTTGGGTATATATTCATCATAAAGAATTATACATTTTTAGCCCAGTATAGAGGCCTTCCATTTTTAATACCAAATGACTGACAGCAGAATATCAAAACAGAAAAAAACCAGCATTTGCAGCAGATTTTCAGGGTGTTGTTTTGTTTCCATGTGTGTGACTTTCCCTCTTCTTTCTCACCAGTCCATTGGCAACATTTACAAGGGTCTGGCCCAGTCTGGCTCCTGGGGTTGTTTTGATGAGTTCAACCGCATTGCTGTGGAGGTGTTGTCTGTGGTGGCTGTACAGGTGAGGAATTTTGGGGAGAGAAGTTGAGTAATGTAATGTGGGAGAGAAGTTAAGTAATGTGGGAGAGGAGATGAGTAATGTGGGAGAGAAGATGAGTAATGTGGGAGAGAAGATGAGTAATGTGGGAGAGAAGTTGAGTTATATGGGAGAGAAGTTGAGTAATGTGGGAGAGAAGTTAAGTTATATGGGAGAGAAGTTGAGTAATGTGGGAGAGAAGTTAAGTAATGTGGGAGAGAAGTTAAGTAATGTGGGGGAGAAGTTGAATAATGTGGGGGATAATTTGAGTAATGTGGAAGAGAATTTGAGTAATGTGGGGGAGAAGTTGAATAATGTGGGAGAGAAGTTGAATAATGTGGGGGGGGGGGAGAAGTTGAATAATGTGGGAGAGAAGTTGAGTAATTTGGGAGAGAAGTTGAATAATGTGGGAGAAAGGTTGAATAATGTGGGCGAGAAGATAAGTAATGTGGGAGAGAAGATGAGTAATGTGGGAGAGAAGATGAGTAATGTTGGAGAGAAGATGAGTAATGTGGGAGAGAAGATGAGTAATGTGGGGGAGAAGTTGAATTATGTGGGAGAAAAGTTGAATAATGTGGGAGAGAAGATGAGTAATGTGGGAGAAAAGTTGAATAATGTGGGAGAGAAGATGAGTAATGTGGGAGAGAAGATGAGTAATGTGGGAGAGAAGATGAGTAATGTGGGAGAGGTTGATGAGTAATGTGGGAGAGAAGATGAGTAATGTGGGAGGAGAAGTAAAGAAATGTGGGAGGAGAAGATAAGTAATGTTGGAGAGAAGTTAAATAATGTGGGAGAAAGTTGAGTAATGTGCTGATGACAGTCCTAATGTCCTTGTTGATTTTAACAAAGTGTCTATTATAATTGGTATAGTGTATTTATATTTTTTCTACAAAAATCAGGCATAGGTTTTTAAAAAATATTTTGATATTTCCTTTTCCTTTTCTGCATTATCGTGTCAGTGGAACTCATTTACATAACATCAATCGTTTCAATTCACATTCTAAGAACACCAACTTATTTCTCAGGTCATAACAAACAACAGATATAAATTTCGAGCCATAAACCATTTTGTTCTTGGATTGTTATATTGATTCCTTCAACAACATTTTTATGTGTATTGTTAACTAATTCTTCTTTACTATCATTCCTCCAACAACAAGCTTGTGTGCATTGTTAACTTTTTCTTTTCTAAAACTAAAAAAATACTTCATTGAATACCCAGGTGAAGACAATCCAAGATGCCATCAAGGACAAGAAGAAACGCTTCAACTTCCTGGGTGAAGAAATCTCCATGATCCCCAGTGTGGGCATCTTCATCACCATGAACCCAGGTTACGCTGGGCGCACAGAATTGCCAGAGAATCTCAAAGCTCTCTTCAGGTGATTTTATTTACCATGTCATGTTTTTATGATGCTTTTAAAGACATCTAGACTAGATCTTCTTTACAGGATACTCCCAATGCAATCGTCATTTGCAATTTTTTTAAATGAATTACACCAAGGAACATTATAAGAGCAATTTGATTCGCATTGATTTTAAGATTGTACTTTTGCTTTGGGTTTCTTTTTATCCTGTGAGAAGGATTTTGGTGAATCATTTTCACTATTCCCATCGATAATGTCTTCAGTCATATATAGGCAGTGTTTGAAATTTTTATTTCCAATGGAAAAACATTGAACAAATTATTAAACCCATATAGGACTAGGACTATAGATCTCATATTATTTTTCATCTTCATTATGTCAACTATTTGGTGATAGTAGAAACTGCTCTGTTGATATACTGTTAAAGATTTTTTGGACAGTATTTGTTCATGTCTCATTGTTTTCTCCAGGCCATGCGCTATGGTTGTGCCAGATTTTGAACTGATTTGTGAAATCATGTTGGTGGCTGAGGGCTTCATCGATGCCCGCCTGCTTGCCAGGAAGTTCATCACACTCTACAGCTTGTGCAGAGAGCTCTTGTCCAAACAGGTGAGTTTGAGAAGCCAAACTTCCTAAGTAAATGCAAGGACAGCTTTTCTGAAATCTCATACACGTTTGTTGATTTGAGCCAGATGATGTGAACGATGTCTTTTTGTTTATCTAGTCTTTCAAAACTACTATACAGTTTCCATTGTTAGAGCCATTAATTTTACATCTTTAAGAAATAGTTTTTAAACAATTTAAGCAAATGTTTTTCCAGTTGTTTTGTATTCTATTCTATGTTAGGATAATTGCATAGAAATTAGATAGGTTAGAAAAATTGTGGGCTGATATGATTCGACCTAAGACACATTGTTTCTACTCTCCTTATTTTGTGTTCATTGTCATTTTAGTCTTTTTGTACTTAATGGTTTGATAACTTTATGCTTTTTTTAAATGTGCATTTAAGAACAGAAATGGACATCAGTGAATATACTTAGTTATCTATTTTTCTGCCTCTCATCAGGATCACTACGATTGGGGTCTGCGTGCCATCAAGTCTGTGCTTGTGGTGGCTGGTGCCCTCAAGAGGAGTGACCGTGGCAGACCTGAGGACCAGGTGAGTAACGGCCTGTCTGCTGCTGTTACTAGGAACTTTCTTTGCCTTCATATCGTGTTGCTCTTAAGCTGCTTTATTCTACCTCGTATTTTTGTCGTATGTCAATTTTGGACATCAGCTTATGCACTGTACATATTATAGATTAAATTTGTCGGAGAGTTTAAGTTGGAATACAGCAATTAGTAAAACCGTATAAAATATTCACAATAGACACTACTTTTAATGTTGTTAAAATACATAAGCAAAGGATTTACTCTTTTTTTTAAAAGGTATCCTTACCAGTATTTTTGTCTAAGCTTTTCTTCAGGAGGTGACGCATGTATCATCTATTTATATTTTAGTAAATTGTATCCCAATACTTCTGCTATGAGTATTGTTTACTGTGATTGTAATATTGTATTACTAATACTCTGACTTTTCTTTCTTTCTTTCTTTTTTTCTTTCAACCTATGATGTTTTATCTTTCCAGGTGTTGATGAGAGCACTTCGTGATTTCAACATCCCGAAGATTGTCATGGATGACATGCCCATCTTCATGGGTCTCATCGGAGATCTGTTCCCAGCCCTGGATGTGCCCAGGAAGAGGGACATGGAGTTTGAGAAGAACATCAAGCAGGCCACTCTGGACCAGAAACTGCAGGCTGAAGACAACTTTATCCTCAAGGTGTGTTTTACCTTTGTTAATTGTTTCATTGGAAGGATTTTGGTACTGTTTAGTGTTCTTTAGTGGCTGTACGGACATTCATCTTGGATAGTGTTGTGGCTTAGAGTTTCAGAGTTTTTGCCTCCACATCCACTAATTCTGCCTTCTTTTAAGGCTGGATATATTTAGGTGGCTGGCCACCTAAATATTTTAAAGGGGGGGCCTAGAGCATATTTGGGTGGCTGGTTTGGCCACCTAAATATTCAAAAGGGGGGGCCTAGAGTCTATTTAGGTGGTTA
>JAUKPP010091676.1:0-15889 GCA_032273245.1 Phyllaplysia taylori
TGGCTGCCCTCAGGAAAACTTGAGCCTGATTGAGGGCTTAAGTAAAAACCAAAACAAGAAGAGGCTAAAACAGCTGCTGGCGCCTCTATAAATAACGCACTCCTTACTACTACTACATATTGTACGGTATAGCCTATATATATATATATGTGTAAGATGTATCTTGTTTGTTTATTTATAGCACCACCAGGTCAGCAGTTTATGAAGTTTAGCCATCCGCGGACAATTAATTACACATGCAACTGGAAGTGTCTACATCTACCACTGAAAACTTTGTGACAGAAGCATAGGCCCTATACAGTACTCATGCAAGAAACGCATCATTAGCCTACACAATCCCCTTGCACAGTTCACTTGCCTTCATTGATACCGTGCTCACTCTCGATCTCCCTTTCACTTTCATCACACTATACTACAACAACCTTGATTGATGAAATTTGTGAGTTGTTTTTACTTAGAACTAGCCTCACAGTCACAGACAGCGATTTTAACGCTATGTTCGAGTTGGTTGGCGATAACCATTTATGATGTTGGCTTTTTTTTAAAATTCAGTTGTGAGTCAGTCAGTGCGCATGAACTTTTAGTGAAATTGGGATGCTACTCTGTAGCTGACAAAATCTCTTGGAGAAAGATTTGAGCACTGAATATAGCTGACATGTATTTATTCCTTGCTCCAATTTTCATGCATCTTAGAAAATATATTAACACATTTTTTATCTACACTTCAGTATAGTCACTTCTTTAGTTACAGGTAGGCATGAGATTGGTATTCAAAAGCCTCTTGAGTAGGCCTATGTCAGCAGTACTCTATATTAAAAAATCATTATGAGAAGAGCAGAGCATATTATATTTTATTTTGAATGCTGCAAACTTTGTAATTAATGATAATAATAATACATAGCTAAGTGCGTATTACATAATGATCACATTTATAAGAGTTTATAGTTATGCCAGTACAAACAAAAGGTACTAAAGATATAAAGACAAGTAAAAATCGCCCACGGCCACAGAAAAACAACTGGGAAAAGTACACATAAACAGTTACAAAATTTCCTTACTCCTCAATCTCATCTTTCTCTCTCCTCTCTCATCTTTGTATCTACCCACCGCACTCTCTCTCTCTCTCTCTCTCTCTCTGTCTCTCACACCCATACTACAACTACAATACACTTGTCAAAACGTCTAGATGTCTCTTTCCCCTCTCTCACTTTCATAATTAGTCAAACCTGTAGTCGTTTTAGACCGGTGGTCGTCTTGGACAGGGATAAAATATAAAATAAATGTAACTTGGGAGTCTATGGAAAGTTGTCGTTTGAGCAGGTTCGACTGTATGTCTATTATATTACTGCCTTTTGCATAAAAACAAATTCCCGCTCTCTAAATGTTTTAAAATAAGCATGTAAATGCAATACATTATACATCATGTATCAAAAGAATAGAATTCTGCATAGAATAGTTTTGAAATTTTGGTAGAAAGCACCTTTTAATATCTTGCTGAGAACGTGTTGGTTACATGATCATGGCTCTTTCCATTTTCTTCGTTCAGACTGTCCACCGGACGCTGCGACCTGTGAAGTATGACGCTCCGTTTGGAACCAGGCCAAGTGTACAACTCTTGGCTAGAATTCAAGCAAGCCCTTGAGGAGCACTGCAATGAGCACAAAGTCTTGTTTAATATTGGACATGCTAAAACAGTAGAGCAAGCAAATTCTCTTCTGAAGAAAGCTCCTTTCTTTCATGATCGTCTCAAATATGCCTCATGTACTCTGAGATGCAAACACTTTGGATCCTATACCAGTCTCAGTGCAGGAATGAGGCCAAACCAAAGGGATGCATCCCCCCCCCCCCCCCCAAACCTTTTCAAGAACTCATTTATCTGTTTTGTAACATTATTGTGATTTCTGAATCAGTGTCTTAAACTCCTAGCCTCCTCTCATAATTTCAGTGTAATGAACACATTTTCATTCTGTTTGTTTTTTTATTCTCATCATGTTTTTACCAAATAGTCCTATGAGGATCATGATCAGTTCTTTCTCTCTTCCCTCACTGACGACAATTCCCGCAACAGTTGCGGGATGGACTACCGGTTAGCTGGGACGATTCCTGCACCTGTTGCGGACAGACTATAATTTTTTTTCGCTCCAGCACATACAGTAGAACTCAGACTCAATGAACACCTTGCATTCAACGAACAGAGAAAAATTCCCGTTTTTATTTCTTCATAAACTTTAGTAAACTTACTTTTTATCCAACAAACTAATGTCAGGCCCACCCTCGGATCCAAAGAACCAGAAATGTAGGCAAGCTCACAAATAATTGCTTCTACTTACATTCTAGCTGAAATTCAAACTACAAAAGGTCTACTGTCGGCTGACAAGAAACCAAGCACCATAGAGATGTACCGCATTAAATGAATAAGTGGGACATTGTGCACATTTCTATTACTGGTACCGGTTTGTTGAGATCCTTTCAATATCGGAACAAGAAAAGTACAAATATACATGTTTCCTACTTGCTTTTTTTCAATGCTATTAAATGCTATGTAAATTACCGGTACTATTCTTTTGTTCCCTGTAACTGAGATTCTTTCATTTTCTGTCATTTCAGGAGCTACAAAATTGACTGTAAAGCATTCGTCAGTGTTAGTGCTTGTCGTAAAGAGGGCTATTTGATCATCCGAGACTCATGCCACCTACACTCACACCCATGTACCGAAGAGATTTACAACTCATACCCAGAAGTGCGCCGCATGAGCAAGGATGAGAAGAAAATGGTAGGGACCTTGATGGAAATGGGTGTGCCAGTGGCTCAGATCAAGACTGCAATAGGACGGAGCGTCACCCCAAAGGATTTGCACAATGCTCGCTCCCACATGAAAAGAGTCCGTTTGGGACTTGAGAGCGAGGAGCCTCGCATGGGGCCACGTAAACGACGAACATACTCTGAGCTGCAAGGTGATCATCAAGCAGTTGGAGAAATTCTGTCGGGTGCAGAAGAAACAGAGGAGGAGCTTGCAGGAATTTCCTCAACTCCTGAGAAAAAAATTAAAGTGGAGGGTGACCAGGAGGATAAGCGAGACAGAGACGAGGTGGGAGAGTCAGGGGCGCCAGGGTTCTCCATGATGGTGGAAGAAATGGCCGGGGATCTGGAGGGCGAAGAGAACAGTCTAGGGCTCGGGGATTCCTCACACGCCTGCTCTGATAGAGAAGTGAGTTCCAGTGTGCAGGACACAAGTGGCCTCTCTGGCCTTCTGGCCGCTGCAGGACTCAGCTCTGACTCGGTGGTGCTCACAGTGAATCAAGGGGCAAAACCTGAAGTGCCAGACGCAGTGGAGAAGGATGAGGAGACGCCCAAGAACTCGTACACAGTCACAATCTCACTGCCAGACGGAGATGTCACACAGACTGGAACAGATTTGCAAGAATTGCTGAAAGGTCTTCCCCTGAATAAAATAGGGCCTACTAGTACTAAAGACGATGCAGCTAGTAGTCTCCCTGCTGCTATCGTGAAAACGGAAGTGCCGCGGAGCACCGACGGTACCACAAAAAGTTGCTCAAAATGTGAGTCATACATGTCTCCCCTGGACGGACATGGTTTGTGTCTTCAGTGTCTCGGGCCTGACCATCTCCTGATGAAGGACTGTGTTCACTGCAGTGCTATGAGGCCTGAGCAGCTGTCCATACGCAGGAAACAGCTGGTTCGAAAACGAATGAAAGCCCTCAAAGCATTGCAGGACAAGAGGATGAGACAGTCGCTGCTCCAGTCCGACTCTGATGAGAGCAATGCATCTCCGATCATCTTAAGGAAGAGTAAGAGGGGTAGGAAACCAAAGAACTATGGGCCTGATATAGCTGTTGAAAATGCTTTTGTCAGAGGGTATAGCTCGGCCAGAGACAAAGAAGATGAAAGAGTTCGTCCCAAAAGTGAGCCTGTGGATGATTTTGACCTAAATTCTTTTGAGCACCCAGACAATGTAGCTGACTACGCCGAGGGTGGCAAATCAAGCTCTGGGTTGTCCAACAGTCAGAGATTCAACCACATGCTGCGCCAGACCAGCATGCTGGATGATGTGATTCTGGAGGAAAATTCTGAGGGTTCTCCTCTGCATATCCCAGGTCCAATTATTTGGGATCAATTTGCCAAAGTGGCCGAGCTACAGAACCCACCGGCCACTCCTGCCGCCCTCCGCAGCAAGTACTGTCTTCACCAAAGTTTTGAATCAGAGCATTGCTCGGATCCCCCAGTGCTCAACAACGTGACTGACCCAGGGTTGAAAGCCATGGGCACAGGCTTACGTAAACTAGCAAAGAATGCATCAGTGCAAACACGGCTTGCTATTTATGACCAGCTCTTCACACGTCTCGGGGTGGGCATGGCGGATGAAGCTCTGAGTATCCTCGGTGAACTGTATGGAAAAGTCACGCATGTGACAGAGATCTCGCAGGAAGATCTCACTAATGACCTGCAGACAGCATTAGATACCATACAAGCACTTAAAGATGTTCTTGAGGAATTGGGCGTTATGTCAACCGATGCTATCAGCACTGCTGCCCACCAGCGAAGTATTTCTCTTGGATCTCTGAATACAGCAAGAAAGTCACTTCTACACCAAGCAGAAACTTCTGAAGTGCCAAATCGTAGGCGGAAGTTTCAGCCCTTCTCCCGTCCCAAACTTGGGCCAGCGATCATAAAAACCTCCGAGCCTCTAACTCCACCAGCGTCATCGTCGTCGTCAGTGCCGTCAACATCTTCCAGCATAGGGAACAGCCTTCCCACTTTATCAATCCCCAGCCAGTACATGAAGCATCTGGTGGTCAATGTTGCTGCAGACAGTGAGCTGACCACATCGGACATGTCACTCTTACCCAGCTCCACCTCCCAGGAGGTCACGACCTCTGACCCCCAGCAGGACCCAGGTTCAGCTTTCATCAGCGTTTCTAGCAAGGAGTACTCTGTGACCCCACTGGCGGTCAGCACGGAGCTGCTGCAGAGTCTGCAGGGGGGCAAGGACAGCGTCATAGAGCTGCACGTCATGAAGGACGACGCGGCCGAGTTACTGACCGCTGGGGAGACCATTGAAGAGGTGATACACACTCAGCCAGCTGAAATGATTCACTCCCAAACTGTGGAAGTCCTAGACACAGAAGGACCCTATCAACTGAACTCTTGATAGGAACACAAGGGGTGATATACACACAGCCAGCTGAAATGATTCACTCCCAAACTGTGAAAGTCCTAGACACACAGGGACCCTACCAACTGAACTCTTAATAGGAACACAAGTGGTGATATACACACAGCCAGGTGAAATGATTCACTCCTAGTCTGTAGAGGCCGTACCTGAAATTTATATCAGGCATATGATTTCATGCTACCGCACAGTAGAAGCGGCACATCTCGATGTCTGTTAACTCGACATTCGGCTTAAGTCGACAAGATTTAGAATTCCTAACTGTTTCTTTATTTACTACATCAACATCCCTTTTATTTTTAAAATCGACTTTCTCTTTATTTAACATGATTTCAATAGTCCCAGCAATATCGACTTATGCGTGTCTACTGTATTTACGTTTTTCTTTTTATCCTCCCAAGTACTTCTGTCTTTCTATTGGAATCTTGTGTTCTCAGTCTGAGTTGGCCCTTTCAAGCAGCCCGTCCCTTGTCCTGGTTGTAGAGCTGTCTAGTCATGCAAGTTTGAATTTATTTAAATAGTCCTTTTCAATCGTATTAATAGCGCGGACGATCTGGGTTATTTTTCTGCTTTATTCCCTCTCAGCCTGGGTTGGCCCTGACAGGCAGGGTCGAAGTAGCCCGTCTCGTAAATGACCTTACAATGTTGCAGGGGACGTAAAACTGGTAACCAAATCAAACCAGCAGTATGTTTGTAGTTTTTTTTTCATGTTTGGTGGGCAAAGCAGATTCTGTAAATTTTTCATTAGCTGCTTTTGTGTAATCCCTTCCTTCTTCTTTCTCTATGAGGTACCACTCTCCTGATACATGTTCTGAAATTACCTTACAGTGTTGAAAGTGCCATGGAACCTCAACAAATAATAAAGAGACTTGTCAAATCATGAAAGCAGATTCCCCCTCATACCATTGGGCATTCAATATATGATATCATTGCCACAGAGAGGTTTTGCTGTTTTTGCCTTGAAATAGTGAACTTATATGAACTATCAGGACTGTTTTACCCTTGCTTTAGGCTCCACAGCGTATAATATTGGTGTGGGTGGTTGGCAGGTGCTCTGATTGGTTTGGTTTGGTTACCAGGTTTGCGTCCCCTGCAACACTGTAGTGTAAGGTATTAATAGTAGGTCATATAAGAGGTGGGCTACTTGACCCCTGCTTGTCAAGACCAACCCGGGCTGAGTTGAAAAAAAAAAAAAAAATCGAACGCGCTTGGGATCGAACTCAGATCTTTCATTTACACAGGCGAAGAGCCTAATCATTACACCACAGCGCACGGTGGTGCTCTTAGGTGGTCTCCTCCTCCTGTTTCTTTGAAGATACACAAGATAGATGCGAAACACCATTTTTGGCCCCCCAAAAAATCATACCGGTAACTTGAGATTTTATCGAAATGACTACCGGTACTTCAAACCTTTCCATGACAATCACTCAAGATCACAGGGAAGAGTGGCCATTATGGGCAGGCGGCCTTCATGGGGCCTAAGCCAAGGTCACATCCCACATGATATGTTCATGACAGTGAAGTTTCACAAACCAGGCTACCCCAAGGTAATGGAGAAAGTATTGGGCCAACACCTGGCAAGGCGTGACGAAACTCTCTCTATGGGAACAAGACCTGCAGCAAACAGCAGCCTCTGCACCAGCCTTAAAAAAGAGATTCTAGGGCCTGCAAAGCCAAAACTAAGGGTTTAATTACTTTTGCACAATCAAACCTTCTTTAGTGGTCACCAGTCCTTAACAGTATTAGCAGCCACCTATGCTAAGACACTATAGTGCACATGTACGTTTTTCACTCCACACCACAACAGAATGAGCCTTATCGGGCCATGGACAGTTATTTTCTGTGAGTGAGTGTGATGAAACGAGCACTCGTTAATCTACTCATAGCAGTCGCTTTTGAGGTGCTTGGTGCAAAAGATTTACTACTTTAACAAATCTGTTTTTACAATGGTCATACATGTACAATGTATACATACATGTATTAATATTATTATAATCATGTAGGCTACATATAGGTTGCCAAAGGACTTACACTGTCTAGACCTCTAACTTCAATCAATGCGTAATTAAATTTGTGGTGGTGATGAATGTTCCCAGAGGACTTACTGTCCTTTGCCCCTGTGCATGTAGCTCAAGGGAATTCATTTCTTCATGATACAAGCCAAGGCTGCATAGTGACCCTGACTTGGACCTCTCATTAGTGACCACATTTCATAACGGTCACTTTCCTTCTGTGATCTTGAGTGACCAATTGGACAGGTTCCACTGTAGGCCTATGTGTGTATAGTATTGTAAATCTGCAAAGTGTCAGTAAAATATCAACTTTACAATACAAAGACTGACTTTGTCTTTTTTCCATTTATGTTACCATATTTCGTAAATATACATGTATACATGATATTCTTCCTCTGGCATGTCATTGACACCTGTTTTTTGCATGGCTTTGGTTTAGCGCCCCTTTTATTGCAACACTACAACTACAACAAGAGTTGAGATTAACTTGTGGGGTGAGATTTTCAAAAGATGAAAATTATGTCCATGATCTCCGATGGGACAGAAATCTGATGAATTGTGACAAGGCTGCTAGATTTCAGTTCAGTGTCCCAAATTAGCTTTGTTGCTTTGATCTAGTAGGCTGAAGGGATAACCTTGTTGTAGTTAGGCCAACAGAATACATGTGTGCCTTCAGTCTCATCATTTTTAGTTAGTAGCCCTGAGTTTGATTCACAGGTGACTTGCTCAATTATAACATAGTCTCCGCCTAAATGCACAGTGCTGGGGAGGGCTTAAAAACGTGCATTTTGGCAGAGGGTGGGCACAAATTATATACCGGCACCGGAAGTAAAAATTCCGCCGTAACCATAATGATAGCGCACATTTTAACGGAGCGTGCATTTATTTGGCGTCCATTTAGGCAGAGACTACTGTACTGGGATTTTTATGACAGTTATTAAGGCTCTAACCTGCGTAACATGTACTAACAGTACTATCCATGACCTTGTAGTGTTGCAAGGAAACCAAAAAACAATTTACCGACTTTCTTGTGAAATTTGGCAAAACTGTTTTAGTTTAGTGTTGAGCTGAGTCACAAATATTGTGTTATATTATAGGCTATAAGAAATTAACAATAAGTTGATACTATTGATAGCACTTAACCTATTCCTGCATGAGGTCATGCGGCGTGAACTGAAAGTGAAGAGAAGAAGAAAGAAGCTGTCTCTACTCTCTCTGGTAATATTGACAGTGAATAATATAAGTTAGTTATTTATTGTGGTCCAATAGTCTTCCATTTTTACAATGAGAAAGTAATGCATGTCACAAGTAGGCTACAAAATGAAAATGATGGGACTGAACCAGTGTGAAGGTATTCTGACTGCGTCAGTGGTGTAATGGTTAAGCACTTCATCTATCACGCCGAGACCCTGAGTTCTCTTCCCCCTTGGGGACAAGCATACCTCTCTGCAGGATCCATCCCTCACATCCCGGGTTGGTCCTGAATGATATTAATGACAGTGACAGGCAGGGTCAAAGTAGCGTCTCCTCAATGACTTTACATACAGTCAGTGTTGCAAGGGATGTAAAACTAAATGCCAAAACCAAAACCTTTGAGAGATAAAGAGCTATTAAATCATATTAAATGAATAACTGGCAAACAAAACAGATTCCGTTACCGGTATCAGAAAATCTAATTTTTTTTAACACCCAAAATGACTTCAAAAAGAGTTCAAGCTAAAGTTAATAAAACTGCTAAAATTAGAATTGATACTTCTTAACTTTTGACTCAAGATGAGTCCTCCCAAGACACATGCAGGTTCTCATGAGGAGAGTGTTTGATTTTGATTGCTGCTATGATACAACAACCAGTTTCATGCATCAAACTCAGACTGTCTACTCACTCAAAGTACATGTACATATTATACATGATGTAAAGAGAATTGGACAGACTTTGAAACATGTGCCTCTTATGCGCTGGATTGAGCTGAATGGAATATCGAGGGTTTGGTTTGGTTACCAGTTTTACGTCCCCTGCAACACTGTAAGGTCACTTAAGAGACGGGCTACTTCGACCCTGCCTGTCAGGGCCAACCCGGGCTGAGAGGGATAAAATCCCAGCAGAAAAAATCCCAGATCGTCCGCAATTGTGGATCGAACCAGGGTCTTCCGCATGCAAGGCGAAGAGCCTAACCATTACACCACAGCGCCGGTCTGTATTGAGGACCAAACCTGGAGAAGTTATAATTGTTGTGTACCAAGTGGCAAAAAACAACAACAACTTTAAAAACACCTGTAGAAATTGTTAAAATACAGATCATAGAACCCCAAATTCATAGAAATACTCAGAGACCACCCTGAAAACTTTTAACAAAGTTACAGACAAAAATTTGAAGTATAAAGGAAATCATGTCACATGCTTCATATCGTCATGGTGCTTTCAAAATCACCCCAAGTCTGACCATAAAATCTCTGGTCCAACTTAGGCCATTATGGAATAAGACCATTACCGGTACATAATTCCCCACATCATAGTGCATCGTTTGGTATTACGTATACATATTTATTCAAAGGTGCCGAGCCCTTTTGATTTAAACTTTTACACCTGCATCTCCATAATGTATTTTCCTGTAGCGAAGAGTCGAGCCAAATCAGTTTTCCCCCCATTATTTTAGAAGTGCAAAAATGAGTTACGCCATATATTGGAAGCACCATGACAATATGATGCCTACTTCATGCAAATGCATTCTCTGATGCACTCGACAAAATTGTCAATGACATTCTCAAGTTGTTCCATGGGGATGGCTGTGGCATCAATGGTAACTGAACTGTGTCTCTTGGTTTCTTGATGGTTTAAAAGTTACATAAAAAATATTTGTCCCTTTAGATGCTTTAAAGGTAGAAATCTAAGGGGGGGGGGGGGGGTGGGGGTGTTGAGATCAGGACTGTGGGAGGCCCTGGGGTTCGCTGTGCCACAACTAGTGATTCTCTGGTCAGAATGGACCCTCAACCACTGACAAACGGTTCTTGCGATGTGTGGGGCAGCACCATCTAAATGGAAATATGGACCAGTTCTAAATTCCATTCCAATAAAAAACTCCCAAGAGCTCTCCAAGACCTGGCCATATTCTTGAGGCAACGATCAGAGGTGACCGTTAGTGTGTTTTCATCTCCGTCCATGAAGAAATTGGGTCCGATGATGCACTGGCCACTCATGGCGCCCCAGGCAGTGACTTTTGAATCACAGACATTTCTCCAGCGCTTCATTAGGCTTTGCAAAGCGCTAGACTATAGTTTCTATTATTGACAATATCTTATAGAGGTAAAAGTGTTTCATCACTATACCATATTCTGTCTAGCAATGCCAAGTAGACTTCAATCGCCTGAAGCAACCACCTGCGCCTCAGAGCATGCACTGGGCCAAAATAGAGGCCATAATAGCATGAAATAATTTCCCTCATACTGTACTTGAAATTTTGGGGTTCAATTTTGTCACAATAAATGCAGATGGTATCTGAGTATTTCTGCAAAATTTGGTGTTTCTATATCTATTCTTACGGTTACAGTTTCCAGTACCGGTACTATTATTAGACGTCTTCGTGGTTCAAGATTTTATTGTGTCAGTAGGTATACATATTTTTAAGTAGGCCTACATGTTGCATGTGTGTGGTTGTGCGTGTATGTAAAAAATGTTTCAATCATAAAATGTAGTGTACTCATAAGTAGGCCTATGTAAATAACCCTTTATCCATTCATAATTACATATATTATACGTGTATACATCACATGGTACAAGCAATCTAGATTTATGGTACAAATTCTGAAGACAAATCTCGAAAAGAAAACAACAAACTACACATACTTTTATGCAGAGTATCAAACTTTATTTTTATTTTTATTTAAAATGTTTTTAAAAAGTCTTGGCCTGTTTCACAGGGATTTTTGTGCATTCGAGTTATCAAATGAAGCCAGAGTTGGCACACCGTTATTTATTCAACAACATAAATAAATAGAAATAACAGCAAAAGCAAACATGAAGGTGGAGCCTTAAAAATAGCATTGACATTGACGTGCCTTAACTTGTTCTGCACCTGGGCTAGAAATAAAATAAAACCACCACATCTCAAAATCCAAAGATACTGAAAACAATAAGGAATAAAGGAGCACCTTATTTTGAAGGTTTGTTGCCTTACGTTGCGTGACAAAATCATCAAATTATTTCCCCCAAAAAAATCTTCGAGCAAGTAACATGGTCTCCACACACACCATTCCAGTTTCGTAAATTGCACAGCAGTGGCTGTATCAATTCGCTGATTGTTTAGCAAAAAGACAAACACCCCACTACAGTCCCTGCACTATTCCCCTTTATGCAAAACAACCAACGAATTGAAGGCATCAAAACTTACACCCCGTGTGACTACTCAATGGGCATAGAAATTCTAATTCAATAGACAGGCCGTAGTCACATAAGTTCACAAAACCACGTGCAAGTGGGGAGTGTTAAAAAGCACTGAAAAACACCCACGTAATGGTATTTCATGTACCGGTACATTGCATTTAAACTGGGAGCGGGTAAGGATGGAAGGGGAAGGGGGGTGGGGGGAAGTGTGCATAATCAGAATACTTGCATTTCTCTGCATAGAAAGAAAATGGCAACCAGACTATGGTCCTTCCAATATACTTAAATCTTTCTCTGTGAAAATCACTCAGGCCTTCTATCTAAATCTCTCTACTAGGATTAGGATGGTGTGTCTCTTTCTCAGCATAGGTTGGCCCTAACATTCCTTTTGTCCACAGCAAACTTTAAGAAAATGCTGAACATGTCAATTAGACATGTTTTCGCATCTTAATACATGTACATGTAGCCTAACGAAACATCAGTTACATTATTTGAACTGTGCTTTGACCAAAAACAGCAAGATCTATTGGATCTGAGACTAGTGGAATAGCAAAACAAAAACCAGTACTATTCCCTTCTCTCTGACAGCGACATTGACATCCATCATCTGTCTGATGATATAATACGCATGTACGTATTTATATCAATATCTGCCTTAGCAGTCACATCTCCATAGTAACTATCGGTACCGTACAAACAGACACTGTTCCAAGACATCTTGAGTTTTTCAAATACATGTATTTTTAATCTCTATTTTTTTTACAATAACCAGTTCCTGCCCAATGCGGCCAAGGTCATTTTCCATGACACACAAAATGCTCGTCCCATAATGGGAATAGAACTTGTGTCTACGGGTACTGCGTATTGAGTAAAGAGCCTAACTATTTTACCACACACACTGAATTACATGGCATTGATGAAGGGGTTTAAAATACATGTAGAAATAGAAGACAAAGAGAGGCTGCCATTTTTATTGTATACAATAGAACCCATATACGTCGACATTGCTTGGACTTAGATTGAAATCACATTGAGTAAAGAGTGAAAAAGTTGGGAATTCCAAACAATGTCGGCTTAAGCGGTTCGTTTAGCCAAATTTTGAGTTAAAAGACATCGAGAAATGCAGGTTCTACTGTAATTGGAGTAAACAGTCTTAACTATTTATAGACCTCTGTGACCAAAAGTCTCAACATCACAATAAAAATACTCCAACACCAACACTAGTAACACAAGTAACACTAAGGAAAATGTGGGTCTATTTCAAAAGAACAGAATGGTGTTTCCAAGCATTTTCCCATTCGTCCCTTTTTGTTTGAAATTACTCCGCTGGAGAGAAAATTGTAGGCAGCCTCAAGGACCTGGAACAAACTTCACAGATCGAACACTCGACAGATTGGCTATCTAACGCGTAGACGCATAGAAATAGATATATGTCACTGAGAAGGAAGGTTAAAAAGAAGAAAGTTTGAAGATGAGCACCAAAGTTTACTGCATTCCAACATAACTGTAGAATGGCAAAACTTTTCAAATATTATATATTCACATTGCATTGCTGTTTGTTTCTCTCCATGGATTGTTCAAGGCACTAAAAGAAAGAACACACTTAAATAATGGCAGAGAGGCAGGATTTTGTAGTCATGCTCTATGTCATGTTACTTTTTAATACATATTAACTTCCATTTTACCTCTTCTCAGTAAGTAGGCTTCAGTACCAAGGCACACAATCAATACTATTTAGGAGATACATGTATACATTATATATATACTATACAGTAGAACATGACTATAGCCGCATCCGACCTGAATCCCCCTTTTTTTCCCCTATGTAAACTCAATTACCTGTGTGCCAGTTTAGCGGGGCAAGGAAAGGCCCGAACTCGGATACTGCGGGATCCAGGAGGCAAAAATAAAATATAATCCAACTAAGGTGGGCTGGGGGGTGGCATCAAGAGCACTAAATATAGCTATCAGTGACGTCATAGCAAAATTGATGCTATGCGAGAAACTCAAACTTTCTCGATTTTGAATTTCAGACTCCTGATGTATTTTGCTCAATATTGCCGTTAGTCAAGTTAGTGACTGAAAGAACGGCGTCTTCCTCTGTGCGGGAGGTAATCATGTGGACTTTTAGAAATTTTACGGCAATCCCCCTTTGCATTCCTATAGTGGGAACTCGCCTAGAGAGGGATTTTTCTTATGAAACTAAAAGTAAAAGTCCCGCTATAGCCATGCTCTACCGTATATTTATATTCCTAGCTCACTGATGTGTGAACGAAATCAGGCCCCAGTACTGAGACTGAGAGGCAATCTTGACTAACTTGCACAAATCTTTATCAGCCGCAGCCAACTACTGAGTGGTGGTGGGCAGAAACCTAGGGACAGGTACCGCAAATGCTTTGATATATACTGTGTGGCCATCAGCAGAGATAGAGGCTGTTTATGTGCGTAGGTTTGTGCATACATGCCAGTTGATAGTGATGAGAGTGAGAAGAGGAGAAAAGCTAAGAATTGATGTGCGTCATGTGAGGCAGTTTAGAGATTACACCACCTTGTGTATCCTGCGCAGGCTGGGTAAGGTGAAATGAGCAAGCAGTTGGACAAGATGGAAAACCCAGCTGAGGCTGGGGGCTAAATAGCAAAATGTGTGTAAGGCAAGGCCCAACCAAAAGTTAAAACGTCTCTTTATTTCTCTGCTTTCCCTTCAGACCTTCTTGCCCCGTTTATGATTATCAAACAGTCATTTTGAGTTGGCTTTACCTAACAGAGAATAATTTATAGAAAAGTGGAAAGACATGAAATAATGCAAGAAGCTTGCCTAAGTAGCCCAGGATATGAAAAATGGAAAGTGTTAAGGTAGGCCTATCTGTAGCCTGCATCCTGGTCCAGGGTAAGAAAGGCAATGATGGTGGTGACGATGATAGTAAATTGCGATGGGCATAAAACAAACAACAAACAAAAAACAGTCAATGTGATATAAAAATGCCCATGATGATTTCACTCCTCCTATACATACATTTCATGCTGATACTTGATATTAACAAACAACATTAATTTTCTGCACTCTCACTTTCACACACATTATCATTCTGATCAGCTGGAATTGATTGTTGCAGATCACAAGAGAAAGTCTGTGACTGAGATTGTTATGGGGAAAAAGCCATTTCTGCAACATGCATTGTAAATCATACGGAGAAGCAGATGAGCCTCTATGTTGAAGAAATAATGCTGTCTCACAGTCCACGTCCATAACAAGAAAAATTAATTTGTTTTCGATAAGGCAACATTGCTCTTGGCTTTTGATAGAAATTTAGCCTAACACTGTTGTCTTCTACGAGAAATTTAGCTTACCATAACACTGTTGTCTTTTAGAAATTTAGCCTAATGATGTCTTTTGCTAGAAATTTAGCTTAACGCCATTGCTTTTGCTAAAAATTTCGCTTAACGCTGTTGTCTTTTGCTAGAAATTGAGCCTAACGCTGATGTCTTTTGCACACAAACTAGCCTAATGCTGTAATCTTTTGCAAGAAAAATAGCGTAATGCTGTTGTCAGTTGTGAGGGAACTAGCCTACTGTTGTTATTTCTTATAAAAACTACTTCTCTGTTTTATCTTAGCATACAGTGAAGTCTGTGTCATCTGCTGAAGGTGGGGAAGGGGAGTGCAAAGTGTTGTCCATTTCTTGTGAAGGGGTTGTGACGTGTATGTGTTCTTTCCAGAAAGACTGTGCTGCCATAGATTTTAATCTTGATGTTTCTTTGTCGTCAAGATGTGGTGCTGGTCCCTTCCTCTTCAACATAGAGCTGCATCTGTAAAGTATGGATAATATAGAGATACAGGGCTGTATCTGTAAAGTATGGACAATATATAGAGGTGTAGGGGCTACATCTGTAAAGTATGGGCAATATAGAGGTATAGAGCTACATTTGTAAAGTGTAGACAATATAGAGGTATAGAGCTACATCTGTGAAGTGTAGACAATACAGAGGTATAGAGCTACATTTGTAAAGTGTGGACAATATAGAGGTATAGAGCTGCATCTGTAAAGTGGACAATATAGAGGTACATCTATAAAGTGTGTGTGAAATAGAGGTTTTGTCAGTAATACTTTGGAATTGCCTTTAGTATAGCAGTCACATCTTACTACACCCCATCTAAATGCAGGAAAATTCAGTGCTTCTTAATGCCATTACAAAACTTATGGGCTAGAACAGCCAAAGAAGCTTGTGCATATGACTTCTCTCTCTCTCCAAAATTTTTGTTTAAGAATGTCATTGATGATCTATTAATGTTAAGTCAATTCAAACTCACT
>JAUKPP010091898.1:0-7500 GCA_032273245.1 Phyllaplysia taylori
CAGGCTCATCTATACATGATATATACATATGAGCCTGGTCTGCAACTGACAAAACATGTCAGTGGACGCGCGGCCTAAATGAACAACTCTAAACTAACTTTCCGTAAACTTGTGATGGACTTTCGTACACATTTCTGTCTCATACACCTCCACAGCCGATGTGATGCGATTATTTCGGTCACAGTATTTCACACCTGGTGCCCGTTCTCTCAAAAGAACCCGCTAACCTCTTTGTTTGCACACACCAGAGGGATCATATTGTCCACCCCCCCCCCCCCCAACCAAAAGGCATACACACAGAGAGTCTGTTTTGTGTCTCAATCAATTTGATACAAGAGAGGTCGCTCGGTCTCTCAGACGACCGCACAGCAAACATAGCCCAGCTCTAAACGTTGTGGCTGTCCGAAGAATAGGACATAGCAATGTGTCGTATTAGAAAAATCCGGAAAATGAATGCAAACGCAATGTATTTAGTGAATATCCGAACAATCGAATAAATCATAACCCTTTTTTATGAAGGCGGGTCTTTTTCAGTTTTTAGAAATGAACAAGTTTAGACTTCTCTTCAAACCCACAGGCTCATTTCAAGGGAAAAAAACAACAAAGATCAAAGCGATTTCATGAGGAAAAGATTTGCGTCTGAGCGCAAATGAGGCAGAAATAGATTTTCAAGATAAAAACAATTATGGACCAAGAGGGCAAAGCCAAAATTTTTGTTGTTGAGGGCTTTGGGCGCTATCAACTGTAGGAAGTAATTCTTGCGCAAAAAAATAGATTAGAGCAAAGGTAACACTAATACCGGCCTAGCACGGGTGTTTTTTAGTTGCTCAATTTGGCAGATTCTTTGGTGTTTTCTCCTCGGGAGTTATTTCTGGACACATCAAAACAAAAAAATAAGCATCTGATTAAAAAAAATAAACCACATTTTCGTAATCGGCGTATACAAATTAACCAAAGTATATACGAACACATTGTGTTTTGTGGCTTAGTTTCCACAAAAGTATTATTTTGTCTGCTTTAGAAATTTACCCGTTCGCGGCCGGTCTTAGAAAGAAGAAGGATCAGACCACACTCAAGCACCAGCCAACCCCCTTTTGAGAAAGAGAGTAAAGAGTCTGAAGCGAACACACTAAAGATGTTTGTAAAGCAAAAGGTCTGGTTTTGATCATGCAACTTTTATAAAAAAATGATTCCAATTTATGAATAATAATAGTTCAGATCCTTACTCGGTATTTATGTAAAAAAAACAAACCCCACAGGGTTATTTTTATTCCTGTGCAGTTATGCAGAAGATCTCCCTGATTGTTTAGCAAAAAGACGAATACCCCACAACAGTCCTTGTACTGTTTGCCTTTTTGTCAAACAACCAACGATCTGACCCTCTTTTTCGGGAAATCCCGCTATTTCTTCTATATTTTTTAGTATGTGACGGCTCTATCCGAATATTCATCATCCCTTCTGAGGGGAAGATGAAACCGTTCTGACCAACTCGTCAAGTCCGGGAGGGCGATGATGGTCAACAGAAAGCTCAAACATCATCGCAAGATTGCAAACATGGCCAGGGGATGTGGAAGTGATGACACCTCCATTCAAAAGGGCCTCAGTTCATACACATCTTCTCCGGACCCGCTATGGAAGATTGCAGACATTAAATTGTTTGCTTGATCTCAACGTTTTGACATTACCAAGTTCAGAGAGATGTTACGGTTCTTTGGTCCCCGCGGTGTCCATTGTTTTTCTCTCTTTCTATCCGTCTTCTCTCTCTCTCTCTCTCTCTCTCTCTCTCTCTCTCTCATCTTTCCTCATTCTCATCCGACCTACCTCTCTGCACCCATGTGCGGACATCATAATGTGTTTTGTACTATTACAATGTGTGATTACGTGAAGAATGATGGACTTGAAATGGGAGAAAAACGCAAGCGTAGAATTATTGGGTTGATCACGACCCGGTGAACAACAGAATCAGTTGAATAAACAGAAATGACAGCATTGCATGAGTAAAGAAGTATGCCATTGTTATACGATCATCCATTCAAATATCAGAGAGCCATTTTCATCATGATACGTGACTCGTCCCAACCCACATTTAAAAAAAATCTCTTTCCCACAACGACGAAAAATAGCCCTCCCTCTCTAAGCATACACATGCACACAAAGTCTATACAAGACCAACCTATCAACAATAACAATAACAAATACAAAAAAAAAGAGCCCTAACCATAGCAAAGTTTCATGCACGCCTAAACTTTCCCTGAATCTAAACATTATATCCGCCTTCTATTTTTCCCATTTAGAGCCCGTCAGACGCCCTCAGACGAGTCAGGATCTCAAGGCAGGGAAGTACGACTTAAGCAATCTACTTCCTTTTAAAATAAACACGACATAGGAAAACATCTTTCTAATCACTAAACATAATGTTAGGAAGAAGATTAGGACAACAATGGCTGTCGTAGAGAGAAGTAAAAAGAACAGACTAAATCTGAGCGCCAACTACCTGCCCCTTCTGGTATTTTAATCTGAAAAGAATAATACATTATACACGTAAAACGCTTCACCAAGCAACAAATATCATAGGCCAACCGTTTCTCATATTCATTCACGTTGGCGAGAACCTTGGGACTGAGCCATTAGCTCCAACCAAGTGTTTTGATCTGAAGCCTTCACAACACTCCCACAACTATGACGTTTTACAAGCAATGAGCAACGTCTCGTATACAGTTTTTAATTTCTTTTTGGACTCGGGACACAATGACCCCAATGTTTTGCTCACAGGGGAAAAAAGAGACATGACATACTGAGATCTTAAACACACCTACCAAAGGTCGGTACCGCATCAGAAAACTCTTCTATCCAAGCTGCACTTCAAAATGTCTGAGGCTGAGAGAATGCACCGGTGGTTGCAAGAAACGTTCTTGGAAGTGATCAGTGAGAATTATTATAGAAAGGAATCTAGGCACTCTAGGAGAGTGTCAGCAGCGAGGGGATTAAACACAATTAATGGTAACTCATACAAAATAGGTCTATGAAAAAAGAATTAAAAAAAAGAACTAGTATGAAAAATAAAGAAAATATATTTTACCAAAATTTGATAAAACTGTTAAAACTTGTTGTTTCTTCTAATGGCGAATTCCGATGCTGTATAGATTGACTCTTTGATCGTGTGTATTAAAAGGTGATATTAAAAAGCCCATACTTGGTGTCATTACAATGTTTGAAAAAGAATGGGACTGACAGCAGTTTGTATTCTGCCCACGATTACAACATTTTGCCAATATTTTCTGTTAATCATTCAACTCTTAAAAAGCCGTGACAAATCTATAAACTTTAACTACCACAACACTTTACACTTTACTAAAGCATTATAATGTAATAGATTAAAGAAATAAGCCTCAATGATACAATAATTTACAACAGATCACGTCTTACAGCTTACAATTCTCCAAATGATTTAATTTTACGGTGGCTTTTTCAAGACACAAAGCTTCGTTTCCAGAACACAAAAAAGCGCGACCACTATGCAGCACGGATTAGGATAACTGTTGAGATTTCGGACGCAGGAGTACTGAGGCTCAGGCTTTACGAGGAGACTTCCGATTGTCTCTGCGCATGTGTACGGCTCACGTTGTCTGCGGGCAAAGGTAAACATTCGAGCTTGTCAATCCCGAATAGACCGAGAGTGTTACTTCAGTGACCGTCCAACTGCCCCCCCCCCCCCTCCCACCTGTTCCCTGTTCTTTTTTTTTTCCAGGGCAAAAGAAAAGCAAGTAGGAAGAGAATCCTCTCTCCCTATTGCCCACATGTTCCAAGATAGGTTTGGTTTGGTTACCAGTTTTATGTCCTCTGCAACACCGTAAGGTCATTTAAGAGACGGATTACTTTAACCTTGCCTGTCAGGGCCAACCCGGGCTGAGAGGGAAAAATCCCTGCAGAAAAAATCCGCAGGTCAACCACGACCGGGATCGAACTCGGGTCTTCCGCATGATAGACAAAGAGCCTAACCATTACACCACAACGCCGGTGTTCCAAGATAGCGTTTCACATTCACCTTTATGAGAAAAAAGTCTACTAGTTTTGTAGGAAAAAACAACAACAACAGACACCCCCCCCACCCAAAAAAAGACAGAATAAAAAACAACAACAAAAAAACAGACAACAAAACACAAACCAAAAAAGTTAAGATCTAGATACCCGAAACATTCAGCGCACGACCATCTGCACGTTTGTCTAGAAGAGGTACATGTATTTACACTCGGCGTAAACCAAAAGATTTTTAACTTGACAAACACAAGTTTCAACGAAGCTTTCAAAACACTTGCTATCTCAATCGAGATCCTCTGCACTTAATTACAGTCTGAACTTGGATTAAGACGAGACGCACATGTCCGTTGCTAGGAACCAAAATACAAACGTCGGAGACGGAAAAGATCACGGAAAATGTAATCAGGGCAAAAGGAAACATTGGTTCACGAGGCCCAATCTCTTCAATTATAGCAACGGTCAACAAACACGAGATTTAAATCAAGATCGCTGCGCTTCACAATCATCGTTGGACAGATTAGAGATGCTTCCCCCCTTTAAGTAGAACAGAAGAAAAGGAAATTCGAGATGTCCGTCGAATTAGAACACTCGTTTGATTACCGGCTATTTTGGGCATCGAGCTTAATGAGTCTGTGCCTCATCGAGTTCGACCTCCTGAAAGTCATAAAAAGGCAAGAAGGAAGTTACGTTTATTATTTTTGTTTTGTGTTTGTCTTTTTTTGTCTTTAAAGAAATCTAATTCAATAGGAAATATAGTATTTGAGGAGCTAATGACATCGCATTGGTATTTTCAATAACATCATCAATGTCGACCCCTTAACATCGACGCATTTAGGCCCTCTATGTGTCACTTTCATAAAATATTTTCAAGGCGCAATGGGCCTAATAAATGGATTTACTTTTTCTTCAACCACCTATGAAATTTAAAACTTTTATAGGCAAAGCACAAACTGCTTTACGTAACTTGAATAGATCTATATCATATGTATTTTGTTGATTTTATTTGATCGTTCTTTAAGCTCAGAGTCAATAAGTCAGAAAGCAACTTTACCATTGACTTCCGACTTCCGCCTACCCAAAAAGAAAGGAAGTGAAAAAAGCACTATTTAAATGCCATGTAGCCTAAAATAAAAGCTATTTAAAGAATTTGGCACAAAGACTTCCGGGGAAGATTTCACTGTGTGGAAGAGTGACTTCGAATGCGGAAGTCTTTCCCCCCCCAAATTCGTACATCAAGGTATTTTGTGAAAAGAGTTTTTCAATCTGTTTTGATCTTTCAACAAAAGCAACAGCAAAAGTAGGTACACTACTACACGTACAATGTAAACTCTTGTTTTAATCCCGTACTTTTGGGCAGAGACAACAGGCAACATCGTGAAGTTAATGTACCCCAGTCACCAAAAGCAAAGCTATCAGAAAGCCGTTTCATGACATTAGTAGTATCAATCTAGGTACTCATCACTAATAATTTATTACTCGCTAGTGATGCATAATATGTCCAAAGGACACTCGGCGCCGAAATTGCCCAATAGCGTCTATTTAGTGCATCTCTAAACAATCAAATACCAACCAACCAACCAACCAAAACAACCAACCAAAAGACACATAGCGCTACAAATAGATAGTTTTAATGAGATTCAGAATTTATTTACAAGGACTACCACTTAGTCTCAATATCCCGGAAACAATTATATATGTCAATAACGAGTTTCAATAAAATATTATGTATGTATGTGGCGTCGGTCGTCTAGTGGTTAGGCTGCTGGACTCGTAATCAGGAGGATGCGGGTCGAATTCTAGCTTGGGGCAGACGTTGTGTCATGGGGAAAGGTACTTTACACCATTTTCCCTCCCCCCGCCCCCCCCAGGTATAAATGGGTATCCGGCTATAGACAGCGAACCATCTTGTCCGTATATTAGTGCTTAAGCCCCTGTAAAATGGCAGCTTGTACTGTATCTTCCCAGGAAGTAGACAAGTTTTCTAAATAACTGGGCCTGCTATGGTAATAATTGCTTGTAAAGCGAATAGAACCTATTTTCTAGCGGGGATATGCGCTATATAAATGAAGTCAGTATTTAAGAGACAAGCGTGTCAGGGCCAACACGGGCTGATGGGGGGGGGGGGGGGGGGAACCCAGAAGAAAAGAAACAGATCGTCCGCGCGTGAAATCGAACTCGGGTTTTCCACATGACAGGCGAAGAGCCTAACCATTTCACTACAGCGCTGGTATGAAAAGTTTACACCCTAAGCACGGAATTTGAACAGTGTCCATACCCTGGTAACGAAGAAAGCAGAGTTTTTCATTGACATGGCATTTGGGGTAATTAATTATGAAGCAACAAGGATAGTAAATAGTATAGAATTGCAAAAAAACTACAATATGGATACCCAACAGGTACCATCCACCCCCCTCCCCCCAAAAAAAAAAAGAATGGAAAAAAAACAACCCCAAAAACCAAACACCCCACCCCCAATACAAAACAACACAAAACAAAGCTAAAATCAACAACTAAAACAAACAACAAACAAACAAAAAAACCCAACCCTAACCAGCCCTGCATAGAGACTGTAAGAAAGTAAGGCCAAACAGAAGAAAGCCAAAACGGGAACAAAGGACAAGAAACTAAAACTCCCAAAGCTAAGTGAAAAAACCCAACGAAAAGACGACAAAAGCAAACACACACACATACGGACATGCAGACAGCGACATGCTCAAAAGGAAGTGACTGCTCTCGCTCCCACCCTTTTCTTTTGTCGCCCATTTAAAAGCAGCTCTCGTCTGCGTTTGGGGCACGAATTGTGACCTTGAAGAGAGCCGAGTTGGTCTATTCCCAACGGAAGTGAGCCAACAGAACGTGCTGGCGACACTGCCAACTTCCAGCGCCCAAGGTCACAGCTTGAGATGGGCATTGTTCGAACTGTTGTTCGTTTAATCGACCAAAGATCTTGTTCGAACAAGTCGATGGAAAAATTGTTTGGTCGGACGACGAAAAACGCTAAAATTATTCATTGCAATAAGCTGTCGCTGATGGCTGAATTGTGTTCTTGCTCTGTTTTTGATTTGTTTGTTTTGTTGAGATTTAACGGCACTATCGACACTTTAAGGTCAGTTCAATGCCAGGACATAGAATAAGACAATATGAATACATAGAAAGAAGTAGAAGGAGCTTCTTGCGTCGTACAAGAGATATGTGAAACGCCAAAACTTAAAAAAAAAAGAAATTAAAAAAATTAAAAAAAGGAAAAAAACAAAAAGCAAAACCGTGCCATTCATTTGCTACAAACAAGCAAACACCTAAATCGTTTGTTATTGCGGATGATCCAGTAGTATCCAGTAATTGAATTGTTGTTTAGCTGTGTTTCTATAGAGAGTAAAGTTCACAAGATTATGAAGAATTGATAGTCTCCCACTTGTTCTCTGCTAGTCAAATTAAGTGTTATACAAGCCTTCGCTTGCAGCG
>JAUKPP010091898.1:10000-15881 GCA_032273245.1 Phyllaplysia taylori
CCCCCATCATCACCACCACCACCATCACCAAAACAACAACAACAACAACAACCCAAAACCAAAAATAAAACCCCCAAACGCAATCCTCGTTCTATAATAATGATATTACTTCCAACTGCAGTTAGAACAAAGAGAACATTTTAGATTAGTTTGAAAGGTTTTGAAACATTGAAAGACTACTCAGGTAACAGATCTACGAGTACTTAATATTACGTTCAAATTCATTTTGGTAGAGCGGGTGCCTGACATTCCAGCCAGAAAGAAACACATAATATCAAACTCGCGAACCAAACCAAACCCTGTAATGTTAGCTGAATACACTATCACTTAATTGCCAATGTCTTTTCTTTATTTGAATTGAAAAGGAATCGAAAACTTTCCTTCGCTAACTTAAGTGCTTTAAAAAATATGCCAGCTAAGGATTTATAGAAAGTCAAATTCCATATAACATAGCTGTATGAAAAAAGAAAGATTATGTTTCAAAAGACATTAGAGATAGTACATGTAGCTAGATAATATGACAGATAAAAAAGCTAAGTTTTTCTTTTTTCTTAAATTATTATTCTTTTAAAGAAATAATGTTTTTTAACTGATTAGAAATGTTACAGCAGAGAATTAACCAGATGTGTAATAAACGAGAAGTACATGTAGTATGACTTTGAAACACAGAATAAGACTTACTTGGCCAACATCTCGAGGGGTGACTTTCATTTGGAGAGCTTTCTTTTCATCTCTTAGTTTTTCCTCTGTGATGCGTCTGAAATCAAAGAATGTTTAAAAAAAAATGAGTACATGGATAAGATGCGGACTGCTTCGACCCTGTCTTTCCAGGCCGACACTAGATAATATCAGTAGAAATAATTAAATCGATGTAAAAGCAAGCAGCACAAGTTTCTTATCCTTACCTAAATACTCTTGAATGGCCCTCGGCGCCAAAATGTCTTTAGAGAGTCGACGGAGCCGTAAAACCCCAACTAAACCAAACCTTACTAAGTTTCCAAAGAAAGGAAATGATCATCGACTATTTTTGTACAAAAAGGAATCCCCCCCACCCCCACCCCCTCCTACACACATGCACTTCTCACCCTCTGCCTTCTTGCACTCTCGAGGAAATAACAAACACAGCAGGGTCCATGAGAGTTCACACAAAAACTGCTGGTTTAATTCAACATTAATATTAAAAAGGGAAGAAGAGACATAACTGAAAGCAACTGCTTAAACATTCGCGAAAGACAAACAGTTCTTAATCCCCCTGACAACGAACGATTGGGGCCAGTTGAAGACACTCAAACACAGACTGCTTTGGTCCTGCTTCTCTCCTTCTTTCTTTCTTTCTTTCATTAGTTCATTCTTTTTCATCCTCCCTATGTTTTTTCTTTCTTTGGATCTTTCGTTCTTGCCTTTCCTTCCTTTCTTTCTTTCAGTTTTTCTTTCTGTCATTCTATCTTTCCTTCCTTTCTTCCTTCTGTCTTTTTTTCTATCTTTCGATCTTGAGTCTGTCTGTCTGTTTTTTTTCTTCCGTGCTTTTTCCTTTATTCGTCCCTTCCTTCATTATGTTTTTTTTTTGCATTTTAAGTTACTGCAAATCGTTAAAGATTCACGGTAGTGGTTTGAACAGACTAGATCGAAGCTAAAAGTTGCAAACTGCATGCACTTGATTCCCCTTTATTATTTTGAAACTGAAGAAAAAAAAAAAAAAGTCTTAAAAGGGGAACAACTCGAGTGATACAAATTTTATAAGTAAGGCCATAATAAGCTCCCTTGAACAAAGTCGTTTCTGCATGGCAGACAAAACGAAGCAAATGAAAAAAAGAATGAAACAAAGCAACAAAATTGTATATAGGGACAAGAAATTCTTCTACAACTGTTAAAAAATGAAGATGGATGACAAAAAAACAACTCCACATGGCCAGAAACAAACAAGGAGCAGTGGCCAGAACAGAGTGAAAAGAAAGAGCAAACAAACAGGTGATAAATAATAATATTATTCTGGCTTTGAAGAAACTAAGAAAGAAGGCCTGACTGATTTGATGAGACATTCAGGCGATAACAATGTCAGGGAGTCTTTGTCATTGAGGCCTTTTGTTTACTTGAGGAACGGTATAGATGGAATGGAATGGCAGAAGATCCGAGTTTGATTCCCAAATAGGAACAATCATTTGCGTCTTTCTGCTTGGGTTTATCCCTCTCAGCTTGGGTTGGCTCAGGCAGGCAGGGCCGAAGTAGTTAATTTAAAGTAAGTTGTTTATAGAGGCGCCAGCATCTTTGGCTGCTTAACCCAGAGGGCCGAAGTCGCTTGTCTCTTTAATGACCTAACAGTGTTGCGATAAACGAAAAAAAAAAAGCGGAAAAAATGTTATGAAGATGGACTCACTCGCTTAGCTTGAGCAGCCACTCATCCTTGTTCTCTGCCTTCGGGAAAGTGGCCACCACATTGGTAGTGGGCCAGCCCAGGACAAAAGAACGCTCGGGCGGTCGTGTCGTCTCTGATACTTCGTCTATACATGAGGCGATCCACATGTCACAGAGCTGGACTCGGTGCTTCAGCTTGAACGCCGTGCTAGATCTGGGGGAAGAAAGGAAGGACATTTGGTAATGTTTTACTGTTCTATCGGTATTAATTGATGATTTATGGTGGGGGTCGGGTGTGAATAGGTGGAGCAAGGGTGTGGGCGAAAGTGGGATGTGTAAGTTGGAGATAAGGATGGGGTACGTGAAAACATAGATGTACATGAGGAGTAGGTACAATATGGTCTATATGTAGTTGCAAGAGATTCCTGTATCAAATAGGAAAGTATGAAACAATATCTTGTAAAAAGTAGTAGGCATAAGATTCTTGCTTCTTTAGTGCTGCTTTAAAAAAATAAAATTAAAACAACTAATTAGAAATGCCTATTATCGATTCTAAACATAACTAGATAATATTCGCATTCGTTAAAAATTCTATATTTCCTCGCAGGAAGACAGAAAACCTAATCATTGTTGTTTTTTCCTGTATTCAGAAATACACACGTTCTCGCAGGACCAGCAGTCATTACATCAAGAGAATGAACTTTAGATTTTCCGTTCTAAATATATATGGTTGGCTTTTATTAGGAATATTTTACCAGGACATTTTTAACCGTTCATATTTCATGGCAAAAAAAATAAAATAAGGCGTGTCACAGTAGCATTCTTAGTAACTCAAGTATTGGTTTCAATGGCCTTCATTTCTTGATAGTTCTCGTTTGTCTTCTACCATCATGGTATCAAAATAAAAAGGAATTAGACAGCAATTTTTTCTGACTGATTTAGTGAGAACAAAGCGCATCTGTGTTTGATAGTCATGCCCCGTCCAAGGTTTTCCACCGGCGCTGTGGTGCAATGGCTAGGCTCTTCGCCTGTCATGCAGAAGACCCGAGTTCGATCCCGGCCACGGACGATCTGCAATTCTTTTTCTGCTGGGATTTTACCCTCTCAGCCCGGGTTCGCCGTGACGTAAAGCTGGTAATCAAACCACAAAAATCACGCCTCGTCTAAGGTTTTCCACCAGACACGAATACACAAAGCAACCCCAGAATAAGAAAACCCAACACAACTTACTTTTGTTTGGCAACCAGGAGAAGGTCTGTAAAGAGGAACAGGTATCTCTCCTGAACTTGCATGCCCTGAGAAAAGAGAAGACATGAAATACAATGCCCGTCAATACTTTAATCCTTTTCCTTTTTCACTCGCCCCCTCACTTCTCTCTCTCTAACTCTCTTTCACTCTCTCTCTCTCTCTCTCCACCTCTCCCCCTCTCTCTTTCTCTATCACATTATACAAAATTGTTTTTTCATCTCCACTACATTATAATCCCCATAAATAAATAAAATGACCTTATAGTGTTGCAAGGTGTTGAATCCACAACCAGTAAACAACATACAGCTGAACCTGCTCAGGCGACCACCTGCATAAGACGACCACCTGCACAAACGACCACTTTCCATAGACTTCCAAATTACATTTTTTCTATATATTATCCCTGTCTAAGGCGACCACCTGTTTAAAAAACAACTTTTTCTCGATAATGGGCGATCGTCTTAGACAGGTTTGACTGTAATTTTAGTCATATACAATCAAACATGTCTAAGATGACCACTCAGTATCGAGAAAAAAAAGCGGTCGTTTTAGAGAGGGAGATTATATAGAAAATATATAATTTATGAGTCAATGAAAAGTGGTCGTTTTTGCAGGTGGTCGTCGTATACAGGTGGTCGTTTAAGCAGTTTCAACTGTACATTGCCCGTGTGTTTGACTTTACGTGTGTTCTACAACAACCAGGCTTCCTCCTAACTGGAGCTCTTTTGCCTAGAACGTCCAGCATTTGGCCACTATAAAGGAAGACTCGACCTACACAGTATGCCTGTCCAATTATCCAAATTAGAATATGGATAACTGGATAATTGACATTATCCAATTTCAATCTAACTTGTCTAAGACGACCGCTCAGTATCGAGAAAAAGTGGTCGTCTTAGACAGGTGGTCGTCTTAGAGAAGGATAATATAGAGATGAAATGTAATTTGGGAGTCGATGGAAAGTGGTCGTTTGTGCAGGTGGTCGTCTTGAACAGGTGGTCGCTTAAACAGGTTCACCTGTATTTAGATGTTCATGGAGTATTTAAATCTTTTTATCCAAATACTTAATGAACTTTCACAAAAATGATTAGTTGCTGAGCTGGATGATGGAAGTGGTGTCGTTGATATGACAGCACAGACTGTCACATAAACTCCCCCACTTCTTTTAACAATATTTCGTGTATGTACAGTAGGCCTAAGTACAGTTGAACTTGCTTAAGCGACCACCTGCATAAGACGATCACCTGCATAAACGACCATTTTCCATAGGCTCCCAAATTACATTTCTTCTATATATTATCCCTGTCTAAGACGACCACCTGTCTAAAGCGACCACTCTTTTCTCGATATTGAGTTGTCATCTTAGACAAGTTTGACTGTACTTTCACTTTCTCATAGAATTGGACACAAAATTTGGATACAAAATTTTTCCCTCTATATAGAGGATACGAGATTTCCCTCATACGAATCTGAACTCTCCAGCTTGGCATCTTCCTATGAATAAATAGGACATATTATTTGGATATCCATTTGAACAGGATAATCCAAATATTTAAATCCATGAAAAGCGACTCTCTGTACAAGCCTACTACACTGCTAACGTGTCCCCTGAGTCAAATCCTTTACTAATCCTACTGTCGCTCGCGACAGTCTTGAGCCTTGGCCTGGTCGCTTTCTGAGGCTTAGCTCTTACGCTGCAGATCCATGTCCGCGAAACGAAGCAGACACAGGCATGAATTTCATGAGAAACGAAACAGAGATGAAACGATTTGCGACAGCTGATATAGTTTTATTTGTCTGCAGTTGGATAAAACTGTCTCTTGACCCCTTCTCCCGACCCATAGTTACCCCTGCTTAAAAACAACAACCCAAAACGACTAAGAACCAACCAACCAACCACTCAACCAACCAACCAACCAACCAACCAACCAACTAACCACTCAACCAACCAACTAACTTACTGACAAACCAACCAAAAAAACCAACCAACCAACCAACGAACGAACGAACCAACCAACTAGTTAACCAACCAACCAACCAACCAACCAACCAACCAACCAAAATAAGGTTCGTTTAAGAGTGTCTTTTCCTCTATCCCCGTCTGTCTCCCCCTGCACACACTACCACAAATACAAAACAATAAAAGTGTCAGAACTCAAAAGTAGGCTACTATCCTTATTCATTGATGTATTGACAATAAAAACAACTGGGGGGGGGGGGGGGCGGGGGGGGGGGGGGGGGGGGGGGGGGGGGGGGGGGGGGGGGGGGGGGGGGGGGGGGGGGG
>JAUKPP010092009.1:0-15874 GCA_032273245.1 Phyllaplysia taylori
GATGTAAAGCGCCTAGAGCCCAGTACGGGGATTGGGCGCTATATAAATCTACTCATTATTATTATTATTATTATTATGATTAATCAATAAATCGAGTTTTGAGTAAAAAATGGCCCCAACATGCTCATCAGCACTCAGCACTGCTCATAGTCATACTAACTCAATTCAATACAACAACAGGTCTCAGTACTCTCACCCTCGTGTCTGTTGTTTGCTCAAGAACGTTGGTAGGAAACATCTTGAGTCTATTTAACACATTGCCTCGTGCTCCTCTGGCATGATGTATTATTAGAATACCTTGACGATGTATCAGTATCACATTATATGATCCACAAATGAAATTTTCAAAATGTATTGGGCGAGTCAGCGTTTCGTTGGATATTGTGAGGGATCCGAAAATGAAATTTTCAAAAGGTATTGTGCGCGTCAGCACTTTGTTGGATATTTGTGAGGCGAGCTAACGAAGTGAGTTACTTTTTGCCATTTGCAAACGGAAAATGTGAGAAATTCGATGTCGTGAAAATTAAGTCTCCAACACATCATACAAAAAGGGCCCTTTTCTTCATGGTTAATATTTGTCTGATAAAATCATAAACAGTGTTTTTTTAGCTGGTGGCTAAAAGGTTGGTTCATTCCCTGTTAAGAAGCCGTATTTTCTCAATACATGTTGGCTTACAGTGCTTTTCTGATACCTTTCATTAAAATTTTCATAGCGTTTCAACAAATAAAGCTGAAAACACAATTTCTTTACTAACTTGTTCGGTTGGAAAAGTCCCATAACTTAGTGTATAAATGCCAATGACAAAATAATGCAAGAAGTAACTCATTTTGTCCGCTCGCTTCACATTTGAACGCTTTTAAATACGTTTTACACCCCCTGCAACACTAAGGTAATTTAAGAAACAAGCTGCTTCGACCCTGCCTGTCACTACTGTCAGGGCCAACCTGGGCTGAGAGGGAAAAAATTCCAGCAGAAAAAGATGTAGATTGTCCGCGACCAGGATCGAATTCGGGTCTTCAGCATGACAGGCGAAAAGCCTAACCATGACACCACAGCACGTCATTTGAGAGCTGCAAAGAGCTATATACATGTACAAACATAGAAAATGTAAGGGTGTGGTGAAACAGCAGCCATTAATACATGTGACCACAAAGGCAGGGGGGGGGCTCTCGTGGTCTAGAGGTTATGGTGTTGGAATCTCATGCCAATGGTCCCGAGTTCAACCCCGGGGTAGTGCTGGCATTTTTCTCCCCAAATTTATTTAATCTTCTCTACCTTGTCTACTTTCAACTTTACTGATTCTTTCACTGACTTGCTCTCCTCATTCTCTTCCGAGTCTTCTCGTCTGCTTATTCTGTTCTTCATATCTCATATCGTATCTACTCTTTCTCTCTCTCAACCACATTCCTGATCTTAGGAAGATCCAACACCTAGTCTTCTCGGATAAGGACGAAAAATCTACGAGGTCTCGTGTGCACGTTGCACACCTTAAAGATCCCTTGGTGGTTTAAAATAAAAGAGTAGGGCTATTAGGCCGCCACTGGGGAAAAATTCAAAATTAATTCCTACCCAAACTTTGGAATGGTTCTGGGCGCCGAAATGACCTAATAGAGTCGATGGAGCCGTAAAACCAACAAACAAAGACAGGCTTGATTCCACATGTCCATCCAGTACATGACTGAAGACAGACACATGTTTCTCATTTCAAGTACATAAAATTGAATGTCACACAGGCAAGGAAAACAATGAACACATCAATGCATTTTAAAACTTTTATTTGTTTAATTTTTTTTACATTATTTTTGTGATATTTGGTTTTCTTTTATTTTTATTTTTTTTCGCTTTTACACATTTTTTTGGGTGGACATAACTGTTATTTGAAAAACAATGGACATGGGAAATTAGTCAACAAGTTTTTACATGTAAGACAATATCATAACAGAGGGGAGAAAAACTAGAAACAAAGCCTGAACCCACCCTTTCTCTCAAATGTATATTGCACAACTTACCTAACAAAAATCCCAAACCAAACCAGAATATTCAACCCATTTCATAACATGCCAGTGAGAGATTTCCCTAATTTCAAAAATACTTTGTTGACAATAATTTCCATACTAGTCATACATTGTTTTCAATACAAACCCCTCAGCTGCGAATAAAAGGAGAAAAATGTGGAAAACGTTCCGTTAAAATTTAGATCAGAAGTTGCTTTTTTTTTTCTTTCTCTGAAACGCATTGTATAAATACCCTCTTAATTAAGTAAAGGTCATAGTAAGCCATATAATTATATACACCCTCTCATCCCAATGTGATATTGCGCACTAGCTTTTGAGCTCTTGTGACTCCACCTGTCAACAATATGATGTGATGCTTGGCATGAGGAAGAAATCATGGAGAGATACATTATACAGTCAATCAAATACCCAGTCTCATCACAAAATACAATGCAAATTCAAACCAACCATTGTCCATAGAGCACAGTATAATGTAAGACAATACAGATCCACAGATCGGACGGTATGCCTGGCTACTTCTGTCTCAGAAAGTACACACGAACACATCAGTCTCAAATCTATCAAACACAAACCCATCATCAAATGCAGGCATTGCTTTTACACCTTAATACTCTTTTAAACCACTGTACAGCACAAGGGCAATAAATTATTAAGTATCCTTCCATGTCTGTCACTAAAAGAAAATACATTGACTAACATTATAGAACACAAGTCAAATACTTTTGTGAATCACGTCTGTCTTGGCAACAATCTTGTTTACTACTTTGACAGTAGTTGTGGAGCTTGCTTGATTATACTACATTCTTCACCCACACGACATTCAGATTCTTGGCCATAAAACTCTTAATACAATCAATGCTTTACCTACGCATAAAATAACGGAAACCTTGAAAGCATACTTAAACTCCTATCAAACATTCACGGCAAGCAATGATAAACTGAATTTGACTTTCTGCTGACAAAAGTAATGGAGGTTATAAGATAATAATGGAGAAAGCTATAGAAATTCTTGCTCACATCTGATAAATATATGCATGGCACCATGAGACAACACTTCAAAAGGTGACATTTCCTCACTATAAAGAATGTAGCCTAATTTCTGTTACTTCAAACATTTTGATTTTTCCATTTTTAATAAAGTTTAACTTTGCCTCCGACACTTTAGTTGCATCTTGCTCAAATGTCTGAAGAAGAAACAGGAGAAAATGGGACTTATACACACTTATCTGCTCTATTCCAAAACATTTCCTTTCGTCTCTTGATGGGAGTTTCCTTGTCATGTCATGCATATGAAAAAAGAACTACTCGCTCTTTCAATTAAGTCTCCTTGATCAAAGCAAACAATTATTTGATACTCTCTCACCATCTCGGAATCATAAACGCTTCACTATTATTGACCCACAAAATATTGTGGGGAAAAAAAGAAACAACAACCTACGAAATAAACAGTAAAAAAAGAAAGAATTCAAATTCAACTTCTAAATAGTCCCACAACCTACGTCATACTCAACTGTAACCTACATCAAGACGGTTTAAAACCCATTTCTTCATTAAATAACTTGTGCTACAGAAGGAGACAGCTTTAAGCAGATGATGTATGACGGATGAGCAAATAAATAGATGACGTGTGTGTATCATGGCCGGCAGGAGAAAAGACAATGCACTTGATCCAGAAATATGCACAATATTTGATTATATTTTTAATTTACAACGTATGCATAGCATATTATGTGTTCACATAGTATGATATAATTTTGAGAGGAAACGGATGAGCAGACTAAACATGCACTTATGATCTGAAATAAATTAATTGTATGTGATACTGGTGATTGTTGAGTTGGCTCAGGTACTGACAAGTACATATTAGCATTAAACTGACAGAGACAAATGTTGCACATCCTCCAACTGCTGAAATATTATCCTCAAAACACAGTTATGTCAATAATGAACTGACAAGGTCGAAAATGAGACTAATTTAAAAAAAAATAAAAATTTATGACTAAATCTGTGGATAATGCACATGACACTGTCATTACTTTCAACTAGAACACCTACACCTTTTCGGCTGCAGTATTCAGCAATGATTGACTAAAGCATTAAGTTAATGAGAGGAAGAGCTCTGTAACCCTATAAAAAAATTCTTAAAAAGAAAACACCAAAGAAGGAGACTGCCCACCCCCCCCCCCCCCCCTTCCCCCCCTATAAAGCATGAGCCCCCACAAACTTCAGTTGTACATTACCACTCCTCGAACATGGAAATTTTACTGTACAAGGGTTTAGTTAGCATGAACCAATAGACAAAACCTCTTGGAATTTTGCTGCTCAACCTAGCCAGGCTGCTGTTTCATTTCTCTACTTGCGTTTACACCACTGATATTGTAGGCAATCTGTGAGAAAGACCAGTGGACTCTCCCCGAAAGTTAAACACAATTCCAAGACATATTTTGTTATTCCCTGAGACTAAATTTTAATGTGCGTCAACCTGCTACTGGCCTTACTAATTATATCAAACAGGCATGTACAGGGAATATGAGGCCTCAAAATAAAAGAGCTGATGCTACCTCAAACAAATCACCACAACCACAAACTGCAGATGCAAATTGGTCACATTCCTTAACACTGTAATATTCCTTGGTTCATAACCATTCTATTTCTGGCCTTTCAAAGTTGTGCATATTCTCAGATTGCTATCCTCATCTACTGCAAAATAATCAATATGAATCCGGTTTATTAAAGAACAGTAATCCTAGAGGAGTGTAATGAGAGGCTCACATACATCCTCATATATTCAACCAGATGCCTTTTATAACATATTTGTAGCCATTGCCTCAGAACAGTCTTTCATTAGATCTAACTCTTTCCTGTGGGAATAACGTGGCCAAAAAAAACCCAACCAAACCCAGAATAAAATGCTTCTTCATTTGTCTTCACAAACTCTTTCCTTACGCTTTTCGTAAGCCAAAGAGAACCCACCATGACACTACTTAAGGGTATGACTATATATTTGAAAATCACTGACCCGAACACAACGGAATGTGGAGGTTTTAAGTAACAAGACAATGTAATGCCTTCAATTCAAAACTGCTTCACTTTCTTGTACCCAGTTTCCCCTGACTCCACATGCTCCATTCCATCACCTCCCACCAAAGTTTAAAGATGATTAATGAAAGTTACAATATGATAGTCATAGGGGAAATGTTTGATATTGATTTGACTGGCTGCCAGAAGTGAGACCAAAACTTGCCTCAAGATACAACAGGAGTTTGTGCTAAGACTTAAATGACTGTCTTTCATGAGGAACAAGTTGCGACTTTCCCGTAAAATTTTTGTGTGTGCTTAACTCTAGAACAAAGGCCATTACATTTTTCACTTAAGAATTTGCCATTTACAGAACATCGTGGCCAAAATATGCTTTCATACAACTAGGGATCATGAAATTAAAAAAGAATTTCGACACATACAAATTTAAAAATGCTGAGTGACAGTGAAATCTATTATGAAATAAATAAAAATGATGCTTGGGAATATTAAGAGCACATCCCTATACTTTCATGGCTTCCATACCAATAGTGTCCTATCACAACATTTAATTCCACAAGAAAAACATATGGGCTGCCCCTCCCCCCGATGCAACATAGTAATACTTTCAATACATAAATTTGTTTGACTATCACAAATGAACTGTAAAATATTAAAATAACCTAGCTAGCCATGAACTTTGAGATGAGACTTGCAAGTCTTCATGACAATAGCCACCATGTGAAGTAATTATCACCAGGGGCAAAAAAAGGAAAAAATGTATTCGAATTTTTAACAGTTGGGGTTCTAAAAAATGAAGGGGAGGGAAATCTCACATGAAACATCAAGCCTTTAGATGTAAAGGTAATTTGATGACAGAAATCAATATAAGAGAAAAATAAAAGGACCAAAGAAACTCTACATTTAAGAATTATGATTTGCTGCATTTTTTTTATCAATGATTTTGGCGCATTTGTTGCAAAAAGTTAATAGGTGAACAAATATCAATTTAATGTTACTGGACAACAATAAAATGATCAACTATGGATTTGTCTTGATAGGACTGCAAGAACTCAGTTTGTAATGGTCTAACATGGTCATTTGCAAAGCAATATAACTGAACACAAGGAATATTATATAATAGCAAAAATATCAACAAATGAAGACAGGGACACAAAAAATGATATTCTATCATTCAGCTGAACTTATTCCGGTATGTTTGACATAATATAGATTTCCCTGATGGAGATCTGAAAATGAATTGAGGAATACTTCTCTGATTGGACAGAATACTTTGATGAAGCCTCATAAAAACAGTAGTTTCGAGAAGCAGAAAAACCTAATAAATCTGACTGAATAATATGATGAAGTATGAGCCTTCCAATAATGAAGGCACAACCGCAAACAGTGTCATTCATATTATCTCTACAACAATTTTTTCATGTTTCGCATGTAAAGTGAAAAAATTAAATAAACATTTTCAACAAACAAGAAAAGTGTTTACAAGATCTATACCATGCTACCAACCTCGGCTGGCTCAGAGGACAAAACTCCTGAGCAACATGGAATCATTATCTCATCATCTTTCAATCATTCTACCCCAAGAGCATTACCACCAGCCAAAAGCACACACTATCCTCTATATACAACTTGAGTGAGTCTGAGCCTGAATAATGCAGAAAACAATAAAATTTGTGGTCCATCGTTGGAAACAAAGACAAAATCATTCATCCTCTGAGCTCAAGTAAAACAGTCAGATTGGTGGGAGGACCGGGGTTTTAGTTTTTAACATAACATCTCACTGGCTCAACACAATCATATACAACTTTCTTTTTTTTTTTTTGCTTTCGTCTTGCATTGTCACTCACAGTACATGTATATCAGTAATTGTCTATTTTTCATCAACCTATCGAATGGGGCCATTCAGAGGTCCATCTGGGAACAACAGCACACAGTACTGACAGCAATCCGCGAGATACTGGTACATCTGTACACTATGACACCAAGCAGCTTCACACCAGGCAGGAGATCAAACAAGATTCAGAACAAAAATTGTTACAAAAAAATGTCAACAATGACTGAAAACTGAGGACTATTGAGTAGATCTACTGTTGCAGTGAGCCCTGTCATCAGAGCTCCTCTGTGTATCACCTAGCGTTGCTGGCACCTCTGTTCTGGGAATTGTCTCGCTTGCTTTTCTTCCGCTGCTTATTGCCGCCTGAGCTTCTGTTGTTGTACGTTTTGCTACCACTGGAACGCATGTTGTTACTTTGAAGATGTGATGCAGGGAAAGGACCTGGCGGGGGCCTGTGGTGATTGTGGTGCAGAGAGCTTTGATTGGCCCCACCGTTGTAAGTTGTGTAGCGCTCCCTCATGTCTCGAGACTCTCGGGGGAGACTGGAGGCAGAGGGGACCAAGTATTGCTGTTGTTGGTTTGGAGCTGAATAATAGGGGGATGGGGATGATTCATGCTGTGAGGATGAGGCCCCGTTGTAGCCCCCTGCATAGCTGGAGGTTGGGTACTGGTGAGGTCCATACCCACTTCCACCACCATTGCCATTACTGGAACGAGTGGAGGAGACACTGCTAGCACTCGTGTCTCGCTGGGGCTTTCCCACCCCAGAGCCATTGCTGAGAGGGGGAATCACACGAGAAGACTCCCTGCTGCGGAAAAACTCTTGACTGTGGATTGTGTGATGACTGCTTGAACCACTACTACTAGACCTGTTGCCTTTTGCAGAGGGGACAACTTCTGGGTAGTCTCCCCTGTGATGTGACAGAGGGGGGCGAGCAATACGGCTTTCCTCTTCATTCTCATAATCCTGTTGAAAATAGAAAGGCAAATCATAAAAATTAACCCAAGCTGTCTTGTGCTTGCAATTTCATAACTTGTGAATGTGCAATTAAGAAAAGAGACTCATAACCCTGAGGTTAAAATGGCCAAAGAAGACAGTGTCTCTTTAAATACCTTCACATTTAACTAACTCCGTTAAGGTAGGAACATTTGAAACTTGTAAAACTTAAAACATTCTCCTTTTTGTCATCTGACATTCTGTTGAAAGTTCTGGTTGAGATCAACAATTAATTTTCAATAGAAGGCTACTGGACTGAGAATTAACTTCAGTTTATGAGAAGGTATCTTACAGCTATAATCACCCCCACTGAGAGGGTTTGATAGCTTACTGTACCTCATCATCCGAGCTGGCTGACGACTTGTACCCTGAGCTATTGCCCCCGGACTCGCTACCCTCACTCTCATTGTTGCCTTCCTGGCTGGCAAGACTGCTGGATTTCCTCAATTCATTCAGAGCACCCGCTGATGCACTTCTGGGAAATGGGATAAGATGAAACAAATTCACACTTTGTACATTTTAATTCCATTGTCCTTCCTATAAGAAATGGTAATGCATTCATAATATTCATCACTATCATCTTGAAGAATGAGCATTGGCACAAATTACAAGCAAAGAAGAAAACAGTAGTCTTTAGCAGTCTATCTTTATTCATCAGAAAGCTGAAAATCTTGACGCTAGAGAATCTGGAAAACAAAATTGAATTTCCCAGGTTGGATTTTTACAAAAGTTTTGCTATAAAAAACAAGTATCTGATATGAATAATTTTTTTCCTTTTTAAATTAATTAGTTCAACGTTCTTTGAAATACTGTAAAATTTCTCCGCCATTCCAACCCAGGCTGAAACGGACAAATTCCAGCAGAAAGATGATGATGCTCTTCCGCATGCTAAAAAAAACTTAGTCTTCCGAATGATATGATTGAACTACACTATTGAATATGGAGTTTACAGGCATAAAACAATGCTACTTTCTCTAATGATTATGATGACAAATTTATTCATAGGAAAGGTACTAGTTGATGAAATAATGTTGGAGCTTTTTTCCATAAATCTTCTTCATAGCAAAGCCAACACAACACAATACCTTGAGACTTCAGCTTTGCCAGAAGCTATGGCAGCATAGGTGGCTCCTGGGCTTTGCTGCTGAGCCAAAGACTTTTTGGGCGAAGAGGTGATAGAGATGGGACTGTCTGGACTGGACAAGGGTGCTGTGATTGCATGTGCCGGCTCGATCTGCTCACAAGGCATGGAGAGGAGAGACTTGGGGGCAGAGTGTGAGAATCCAGGAACCACATTCTCTTTGTTCAGCTTCACTTTCTTCAAGTACTTGTCCTTGACCCACTGACGGTACTCCACCACTTCGTCTGTCACTCGAACAATACGCCCAAGAATGCTGGGGATAAAAGTTACAATTCATACAAAATCTGAAAAACATAAACAAAACCTAGTATTTACAACAGGCAAAGGGTGCTTGCATAGTTAGCTTTGAGTCCAAGCTGTTTTTGCTTTCAGGGCAAGCTGTGCAGCAAGGTTATGATTGGTTTTATTTTATCCTCCCTAAACTACAAAGTCAGTTAGGAGTAATTCAAGAGGTGGGACTTCAAATTTAAAAATCTAACTCTTACAGAGAAGGGATTGGAGCCAGTCAAATTGAAAAAAAATCTTATTACAGATTAGTAACTCAAGCCAAGGGACATTTTTTTTGCTTAAACACTGTCCTACTCCCACCCTTGTGAAGTAGTGTGCCATGACCTAGAAATGAGTACAAATATACAAATTTCGAACTTCTCTTCCCCAGAATATATTTTTACAAGGCAGTTTTCTCACCTTTCATTTTCTTTGGACAAGTGCAAATTGTGGGGAGCAACGGCATGGTTCAGCACCAGGTAGGCGTACTCGAAGGCATTCTTCACAAACATTGCATGATATGAGCTGCGGCCAATGTCATTACCTGTGTGGGGGGAAACAATACAGTATCTCTCATACATTTTTTCATATCTGTGTAATACAAACAATAAAAGCAATTATCAAAATGAGCTTGCATTTGGTATGAAAAATTTGAAATATTTAAAAGGAAATTAAATAAATGATGAACAATAATCTTTAACACTTTGTAGTCACAAAGGCAGAAGGACAATGAACCCTACTGGCCACCCGCAGCCATCTGTGACACCATGAGGCTTCTCGGGCCTGACGTATAAATGCGCAGAATGACTACACGAAGTGTTAAATTAAAGTAGCTACAACGAAGCATTCAACCATGGTTTAGTTGTCTCTGGCCCTTGAGCACAGCAAATAAGAAAACAATTACCTCTTTAAGCACAAAACAGATTCAATACTTTAAGATATCATGCTCTCCAAGGGCTTCTCTCCTTAACAGCATATTCTTTAAGAGTACACTTTTCTGGTCACCCATGGTGCATGCTATCATGCAAAAGATTAGAGTTTGGGGGGAAAAAACAGGAAAGGGTAATGACAAGTAAAGCATTGCCTTGAGCTACTGAGTGGGACACCTCACAGATTATAATGTTGTTGTTTTTTTAAACAGATTGTATTGCTATAATCTAAATACAACCACATTTGAAATGAAAATAAAACCAACAAAATTTCCTCAGAGTGACCTACCGGCTTTGAGGGGGTCTTCAATACATAATATTGAAGGTCTGTATCCATTCTCCATTTCTTTGCACACTTCTTCTTTGGGAAGATATGCACCGCCGTTCTTTATCCTAATTGCAGTTTTGAAATAGTTGAAATTGCGTCCATACAATTCAAAGAACTCTATCAAGAGGACACCCAAGTTAGAATTCATGTTGTTTGAAGGAAATCCACGAGGGTGAAGCTGAGGAAATAGTCAAGCATGAATATAAGTCCAGGTATAATCATCTGTGCAAAGCAAACAGCCTCTGGATTAAATAACTAGTTGTCATACCGTCAGCCAAAATACTACATCTAAGCCCAGTCAAGTCTTTTGATTGGTTTGGTTACCAGACTAGCCGTTTTACATCCTCTGCAACACTGTAAGGTCATTTAAGAGACGGACTACTTTTACCAAGCCTGTCCGGGCCAACCCGGGTTGATAGGGAAAAAATTATAGCAAAAAACAACAGATCATCTGCACGTGGGATCTAACTCAGGTCTTCCGCATGACAGGTGAAGAGCCTAACCATTATACCAGAGCCGGTAGTCCTTTTGAGTGTTCAGAAGTCTCTTTTCTTTTTGTTTTGGGGTTTCATATGTGTGCAAAGTTACAGATCCTGAATTTCTATTTATTCCTTGATGATTTTATTCCAGATAAATGAAGTCATCCTCCTTAAGGATCTACACAAATGATTGCTACAAGGTAAGTGCCTGAGTAAAAACATTTCTCGGCATGGAAATTCTCGTTTGGGTGCACAGTTTCAAAATCAAACAATCAAACTTCAGAGCAAAATTAGAATATAGAGATCATTTGTTTTTTACCAATAAAAAGGTTATAAGCTTTAATGAAATACCCATAACTGAGACCAAAATGTGACAGGTGACTAATTGCGCCCAAAACGAATTGATGTATAAAAGAAGATCCCAAGATATACAGCATCAATTTCTAAAAGGTAGGGTTTGATCAATTTCAAACAGAAACAAAGAGTATACTGAAAGCGCATGTCTTCAGTGCAAAACTAAGCCCTCAACCATCTGTGTATCTTGCAGCCCTTAATTTAAAAAAACAACCCGTATATATATATTTAGATATCAAAATCAAAATCTAATCAAGAAAACTAAATTTGTATGAGAATGCAAGTGTCCATGTGAATTCAGCTTTAATTCAACCATGGCGCTTTTAGACCTTTCTCTTGCAACAGCATGTGTTTCTTACAGAACCAAACACATGAAGACTTTACCTGCAGAAAGCTGATGACCAACAGTGTGAGACTATAAGAAGAAATTCCACCAGTGAAGACCTCATTGAGATCTCTCTGTAGCAGAAACTGTTTGAGGACGAGCACCAGGTACTTGAGACAGTCATACTTGTCCATGTATTCCTGAGGAACACAGCAAAATGCAATTGCAAACCATATTCCAAGTAAATAAATGCATGATATATACTAAAGGATGACTCAGTAGAATAAGATCCTATACCCTCCCCACCTACTGACATCAGCACATCTATGACAGTTTGACATAACAGTTTTGTGTGAACAACAACTCAACAGCTCTGGAAGACTTCACAACACTGTGCTGATAGACCAAGGTTGAGATGATGGTGCATCGTTAAAAACAGCAACAAAAAGAGAGAAAAGACATCTAGTTGTACATAACCTTCAGAATTATTTGTGTTTTGGAGGGGGAAAATACAAGATTGTTTCATAAGAAAATCAACTAAGACTTGAAAACTACATGAAATTAATAAAATGTTAACTTTGAAAAACATAATTTGATTTGCATATACAGTTGAACATGCTCAAGGGACCACCTGTAGAAGATGACCACCTACACAAACAACCATTTCCCACTGACTCCCAAATTAAATGTTTTCTATATTATCCCTCTCTAAGACGACCACCTGTCTAAAACGACTGCTTTTTTTTTTTCGGCATTGGGTCTTAGACAGGTTTGACTGTATCTTATAAACAGGCAAACATGTCACATTCTGAGGAAAGCCAAGTGTGTGAGTGACCTGTGTGAGGAAAGGGGAGGATTTCTTTCAAGAAGCAAACAATATCGTACTCAATATACCTTTATCAGCTGTGCGCTCTCAACACCATAGTTCTGATTGCTGTCCATGTTGAAACTGACATCAACTTTGACTTCAGATTCAGCATCTGTCAGTTTGACAATGGGAACCTGGAGGCAAAACAATTGAAAAATTATTAATCAAACTCACAAACATCAATCATCAATAGCTAACCTATGCACAGGCAATGAAAATTAAATTATGTTGTGCACTGGTACACACAACAGACACACGGACCACTCATTGACTTGAAAATCATATACGGTTGAAAGCTTTGCTACCAATATATGCATAAAAATAATATGCAATAACATTTCATCTTATCTACTAGTTATGATTGTTTGTCCGGTTATATGCAACAAAACCGCTGGTTGCAAAAATACTCCATGCCTAATAAAAATATAAATCTTGAAGTTGCCTTCACTAAGAAACTTGGCTCTCTACTATTCTTCATAATCATCAAGAGAATCATTTCTAGAACGACAGCTTAGATATATATACATATATATATAAAAAGCACTTCACTTCTGCAATCAATAATTACGAACAAAATGCAGTAAAATAGTAAAAACATACTTGGCTCTAGTAATAAAAGGAAAGATGTGTGAACACATTTGTACTTACGGATGCTTTATCTAGTACTTTGATTGAAGAAGGCTCTGCCAATTTCTTTTCCAGCAAAGCATTCTTCAGGGTGAACAATGGCTGAGAATTCCAATTTCCAAATACAACTAAATCTATATCACTGAGAAAGAAAAAGAAAGAAAAAAAAATCTAAAATAACGAACATAATACAAATAAATCTTATATCACTGAGGAAGAAAAGAAAAATCACACAAAATAATGAAAATGACTAGGCATATTATTAATCATGCAATGGCAAACACATTAATAAGGGTGACCTTTCTCTAACTGACATGTAGATGTTTGTCTTGGACATGAATGTGTTAATGGTGACAAAAAACTATTCTTTCCCATCATTTTTCCACGGACCATTGCGTCTTCAGAGACATCTTTTGTATAGAATTCAGGTAAAGGAGACAGACGGGTTGAGAAAAAAGTCGGAGCATGATATTTGTGGGAAAAGGTGCACTTAGTTCTGGCGCCATACAGAGAACAAACCTAGTTGAAAGGAGAAAAATGACATTTACTGACTTTTTATGTTTGAAAGCCAGGACTTTACTTCATAATTTTTCTAAACTATTCATTAAATTGTAAGCATCATGTAAAAAGCACTGGTCTTTAAAGATACAATATTTCTTTCTTTTCTTGTATAAAAAAAAAAGTATATATCTGCATAGCGTAAGCAATGCATTCAATTTCACTTTGGTCCCATTTCCCAGAATCAACTCACCTTGTTGGTAAATACAATCCTGTTCTGAAGCTGCCAAAAATTTCAACCTGTAGAAAATGAAAGTGAAAGCAAAAAATGAAAATGAAAATGAAAAAAAAAAAAACTATAAAAAAAAAAAGTAAAGGGGCTTCTAGCTCCAATCTAAAAAAAAAAAAAAAAGAAAAAAGAGAAAGGTGTATATCTTCTTAAAATTACCTCAGGTATTGACTGTGTTAGATGCAAATGGTCACTCAAATATTTCTAGCCTTCAATTTGTAAAATATTGTAACGGAGTGGGAGAGCCCCACTCCAAAATCATGTTTTTCTTTGGTGTAAAGGAGGGTCGAGGACATCATTTATGGCGTTGGGCACAGATGGGCTCACTCCAGAATACTCAGCCAAATGTAAAGTTGAAGTTTAAGTTTGACAAGTGACATTTGACAGTAAAAATGAAATAGCTCTTTAGACTTCCTTGAAAAATGGCAGTTCTTACAGATAGCCTATTTGTGCATGTTTAGCAAGTGAATGCTTAAAAAAGTATTGACCAACCTTGGCTTCAGGCCAAAGGCCTTGTATCACAGATGTTAATCTTTCTACCACAGCATTTCGCATTGTGGCTTCTTGGTCCTGAGGTGACATGTACTCATAGAAATCCTCAATCTCTTGATGAAGCCTGGAAAAGAGGAAAAATATTTATGTATGACAAGTTTTATAATCTTATATCATTCAAAGATCTTTTAAATGTTTGAGAAGAATGAGGTTTATTTTTTTCCCATATTATGTTAACAAATAACAGGTACTGGAGTCTATATTCTTTCTTCCAAACTGAATCAACACTTCATATGTATTTTGACTCCATGAAATAAACATTCATCAAATCAAGAGTAATAGAGTTGACTGCATTTTTCTGAGTGTCAGGCAAATTTTACAATGATTGCTTTAGGTGCCCCTAAGAACTTGAGAAACAATCTTAACTTAACTGAAAATCAACTCAAGCAAGTTCAACTTATGGAATGCACCCTTTCTCCATAGTTCCATACATCGCAAAAAAAGCATAACAAATTTTGAGGTCTTCAGCACCTATGGGGAAGTTGAAAAATGCAACTGATCAATTACTTTCCTGCTCACTACTTCACACACAGCCATGCTTGTAAGATCTGGTGAAATCACATAAAATCTTCTAATTTTTCTATCTGGTGAGAGCATATATTATACATCAAATTATCTCAGACAAGAGATTTTTAATATACAACAACAAAAATAATCTAACAATAATATTAAAATGGAGGGGCTCTAAAGCCCAACCCCATACTATAAAAACATAAAAGACTCCCTGACTTCTTACATTACAAACTGCCCAAGTTTCTTCCTTAACCAGGGTTCCCCTCGCGTTCACTAATACATGATATTTCGATGCCATAAGCTAAAACTAATTGTTTAACTTAAGCTGACTGAAAAGGGAAACTAACCCAAATCATCCCATGTGTGGAAGAACAAAATGAATACACGGAGTGTGAGCGAGGAGTTCTGCCTCTGTCATCCCCATCCCAATTCACCTTCCCTTTTAATCCTCCAGCAGTCTATAGCCTCATGTACCTGTATTGATGAGGCGTCAAGCGCGAGCGCGCGCGCGTGTGTGTGTGTGTGTGTGTGTGTGTGTGTGTGTGTGTGTGTGTGTGTGTGTGCGTCAAGCGTGTGTGTGTGTTGGTGGGGGGGAGGAGGGAGAAAACGATAAAAATGCAACTCACTCTCTACGCCCTCTTTTTTTTCTCTGTGCGTGCGCAGTGTGTGTGTGAGAGAGAGAGAGAGAGAGTGAGAGTGTACGTGTGTGTGTGTGTGTGTGTGTGTGTGTGTGTGTGTGTTTGAGAGAGAGAGAGAGTGTGTGTGTGTGTGTGTGTGTGTGTGTGTGTGTGTGTGTGTGTGTGTGTGTGTGTGTGTGT
>JAUKPP010092120.1:0-26054 GCA_032273245.1 Phyllaplysia taylori
GCAGGCCAGGCTCATCTATATATGATATATACATATGAGCCTGGCCTGCAACGGACAAAACATGTCAGTGGACGCTCCGCCTTAAGGAGTGAATAATCCACTGTAAGTCTCCAGTTTGTGACAATAACTCTAATCTGTTGAAGTGCTGATGATACTTGTTTTTCTTTTTCAGTTGGCGAGGTCACAAAAAGCACAGAATGGCAAACACATCCAGACACATTCCAATACAGTTGTGGTGGCTCTTCAGGTATGTGTATACAGAGTGTATGTTTATGATTTTCTTTTTCCCCCATTTGTCAATCGGTTTTTAAGTCAGTGGAACTGTGACTTACAGGTCTTCGCACCCGTTTGAGTTGAAATGAGGGAGGATTGGATTTCAGTTTGAATTCACACATATGGTTTTAGAGATATTATGAAGTAAATTTTTGTTGTGTTTTATGTTTTCTATTACCAAAGTCTGCATTTTTGCTCTGTATCAAATATTTCAAACCTATTTTCAGAACATCGTCACCCAGCATATCTTCTTATCTTATTCATGCGATTTGGTTTTTTTCAGTCAAAATTGGCCTCAATGTCGAATGACTTCAGACAAGTGTTGGAAGTGAGAACAGAGGTAAGTAGCACGAATGTTGTGAGAAATGATAATTTGTTTGACCGAAGTGTTCTTTGACAAAGATTGTAGCCACAGCCTCTGGTTATATATTATATACCTGTCATGTCGAGGATGGGCATCAAATTCCGATGTTCTGTCTCTCAAATCTTGTAGCGTTGTAAGGTGGTGTGTTAACTTAAACAAAACTAACAAACCTCTAGTTGTTGTTCACAAGGTTGAGTATGTGATATGTAGTAAATTTGTTAGATTTTTATTTTGCTGGTTCAGGAACTGTGTAGATATTTGAGGGCTCTTTTTCCATACTGTGCTTTTTTTCCTATTTCAGAATTTGAAACATCAAAAATCAAGACGAGAGCAGTTCTCTCATGCAGGTGTCACATCATCCCTTCCACCATCTGCATATCAAGGGCACATGAGTAAGTCAGAAGTCAACTTCATTTTTTCTGTGCTGTCACCTAAGTTCTTCATTCCATCTCCACATTTTCTAGTTTGTAGGTTTGAAGTTACTTCTTTAGTTAGTGGAAGACAAAGTTTGGTTATATTCTTTAGACATTGTCTATTGTTAGTATAATTCATGCCAATGTTTTCCCTCACATACTTTTGATGACGCCCTTTTCTCAAAGACAAAATTTTAATAAGTTTTGCTACAAATGTGATCTTATGGCCAAAATGTGTCAGATTGTGCGACCTGATGTACCTATAAATGAGTACTTATTTTTAACAATGTGATGGGATTATATATTGTATCCCTGCGTTTTGCATTCCAATGGTAAAAATGGGAAGTCATTAACATTGGATTGAAAGGTTCTTACTGACATGAAAATGTTACAAGTCTGGAATGATAATGGAGATGCTTTTATTCGTCTCAGAGGGAGAAATTTGTTTTGGTCGCTTACTAGGCAAAAATGATAGCACATTGATGTCCACTCACTCATGCTCACAACTAGAATGATCCATTTCCAGCATTGCCTCCCCTTGTCTTCAGTGCAGTGTCACTAAGCTCTTCTATTATCTCTCCCGTGTAGATGGCTCAGTACTTCTCCAAGACGACGCTAGCCATGCCGGTAGTGGAGATGTTGCTATTGACATGGATGGAGCAAGCAGAGGAGGTAGTCAGCTCAGTAGTCAAATGCAGATCATTGATGAGCAAGTAAGTATCATTAGACATTTTTCTTTTTAGCCTAACACCTTATTCTTATTGTTTATCAGATCTTGCTCTTTTCATTCACACTGTCTGAGAAAGCTGTAGGTTTTCTTGAAAGCATAATGGCGTTTTTATTTTTTTTACCAGAACTTTACAATTTTTAATGAATCAGACTGAAACACTGCAAAGTAACATTGCCTATGTTTAACAGTGTGGGAATGCAGTTTTCATGTTTGTGCTAAAAGAAAGGTGACCATGGTTCAGAGATATCTTATAATTTAAACATAACTTAAATAGCTAGGTTCTTTGGATTTTTTTAAAAATGGTTTTGGTGAATTTTCTGAAGTATTCATGCTGAAATAATTTTTCATTGCCCAATATTTCAAAAAGGACAAAACAAACATGGTTGATTCTTTTGTCTTCCCCAGGACCAGTATATTGAAAGTCGAGCAGAAACTATGAAAAATATTGAGACCACAATTGTGGAGCTGGGCTCCATATTTCAGCAGTTGGCTCACATGGTCAAGGAGCAAGAGGAAGTTGTCGGCAGGTAAGGACTCATAATGTTATAATATCTTCTGGGAATAGAGAATTTTCAGCAACATCAATAGAGCTGCTCTTGTTACTTCTTGGTAAAATGTTATTTAGAAATGGACGAACTTTTGTCTAATACAATCACACTTACCGTACTAAAGTGACTACCTTTCCAGGGGAACTTTTTTCTACAAATTCTGTTACAGTGGAACTTCCTGATAACGATCTCTCTGAATAGCGACATTCTCTGGATAAGGACATCGGCCTCTGGTCCCGATTTTTTTACTATGTAACATTAGTAATAAAAATGTCTGAATTGCGACATACATTCTAGTAAAACCTGCAACTGTTGATGTTTACTCCTTTGTTTGTAATTCAGCTGCACTCATGCCGGTCCCAAGCCCGGATAAACTACAGAGGGAAATGGTATTATAGCAAGACAATTACAATCATAATCATTACAATAATGAAATAAGCACCCGGAAAACACATTTTAACATATCAGTGATTCGCGGGAGATAACCAGCACAACACATTGTTTCACTGACGGATTCACCGCACCCCAATGTCCGCCATCTTGGGGACTTCTTAGTAAAGACATTTCTGAATAACGACATAATTTCACGGTCCCGAGCGATGTCGTTATTGGGAAGTTCCACTGTATTTTGTTGATTAAAAGCTCCCGAAGACCAGCATGTGAGGTGTAATATGAGACTCTTTGCCCATCACTCAGAAGTTTGAGGCTCACATAAGGCAGTTTTTTTTATCAAGGATCTCAGTCTCTCTGTTAAGATATGATATATATGTATAGTTTCCCTCTCTCCTGGGTTGGCCCTGACAGGTAGTGTCAAAGTAACCTGTCTTTTTATTGATCTTACATTGTAATGGGTTTACAGCAGTATCATCACTGTCTGGTCATTTTAGTGACCAGAAGTGGTTTAAAAGTTTAAAGTTAGTTGAATATAGAGGCGCCAGCATCTTTGGCTGTTTTAGTGGTGACAGAAGTAGGTTGGGACAATCATAAGACCAAGACAGAATTTAAAAGGACAGGACCAGACTAACGTGCCCTCCTATCATCCAAGAAATGAAGAAATCACAATGGCTTATGTCACTTTCACCCTTACAAATATTATTTACATTTCCAGGTATCAATCCTTTCAATTGTGTTTATTAAGACAAAATGTAACATTGATGAGAAGGTATCGTGAAAACACACATTTGGGAAAATATTTTCAATTTCAAAATAAATGTTTTCTCTCCTCAGAATTGACAACAATGTTGAAGATGCAAGTCTGAACATTGAAGCAGCTCACACAGAGATACTCAAGTATTTCAAATCTGTCACTTCAAATCGATGGTTGATGATCAAGATCTTTGGAGTGCTTATGGTCTTCTTCATTATATTTGTTGTTTTTATGGCATAAGGTTATTTATTTTTTCTTTCTGCTTTACTGAAATAGAAAGGAGGGGGGTTAATCAGTGAAAATATTATTTTCTTTTCTCTTTCAAATATGAAGATTTTACTTGAAGGGGATAAAATGGCAGAAATATTGCTCAGATGCGCTAAAAAGTGTCTGATATAAGATATTGCATGAACATTACCACTGTGATCATTTTGCTGGTACTTTTGCAAACGGGCAAATCGTCCATTATATTCTTTGTAGCTTTGGACCCTTTGCAAAATAACCAGCAACATATGAGAGGGTGGGTGATGAGATTGCCAGGTCTTATATTCTGTGGCAGCCTGTGAATTATACTGATAGTGATAGGAGATAGTTCTTGACCTTGTGTCCATTTCCTTTGAAAGTAGTATAAGCTCTTGTTGGGAAGATTGGTGCAGTGACTATGTGTGACTCTACATGAAATGGAAGTAGAGGGCCTACGAGATTACTGCTACTGAAATCATTAGAGTTACCCCTCAGATACAACAAGATTTTCGACTAAAAAGTTTAAAGTAGGCCTATGTTGGTTGTTGTTTTTTTGTCACCATTTAGAGGGCATTCTAAGCTTTGGCAGAGTGTCATTTTCACACATGATGCACATGGTTTGGCCATAACTCGGAATGGAACACTGGTATGCATGTAGGCAAGGATACAAGTGTGTGTGTGTAAGAAACTGTGTTATGTTAGTGTTTCTGTTATTGTAAGAGGCTGTATGTTATGTTAGTGTAAGAGTAAGAGGCTGTATTCTGTACTGTGCCAGACTGAGATTGATGGACAACTGAGGGTTTTGAGATGCTAAACTCACTAAGAGGCGTAATGTGTACTGTTATCAAACTCAACTTTTGGCCATGCAAGACAAACATTTTTAGTCAAATATCTTCTGTTGGTATACCAGCCCTTTATTAATCTATGTTGCCATATATTCCCTGCAGTATTTCATGGGTATAAAAGCAACTGTAGATTAAGATTCCCTCTAAATGGCTAGAGTGGATCAATGTTTTGCATCTCTCAACACCCCAGTTGCTCCTTCTCTGTAACATCAGAGCAGTACCTTACTGTAGTGTTTGTGCTGTTTTGTCTTATCTGCCAAACACAGCCTTGACAAAAGCACCCATTGTGATATTGATACGTCTTTGAAGATATAATTGAACCAGGACTGCTTTTTCTTAAGAATAAAAAAATACTAAAATGCTGCCCGGGGGATGCTTTTTGTTTTGCCTTTGTTTCAAGGTAAGCTTACTTACAGTACAGGGCCTGGAGTGTCATGCTATTCTCTTGTGTTTATGAAGACAGTAATTTCCATAGGTAATAATGCTCTTGTTAGTATTGTTACAGCTTCATATTGATTGTAGTTGTACATGTATTATATTTTCACAGGACTTTCTATCTTACTGCTTCTATAGTTTGTCTTTAAGTGTTTATTGCACTACTTCATTCCTGACATTTGACAGTAAATTCATGGAATCGTATTTTATTGGTATCTGTCAGAGTCACTTACTTCCCACAGCTATAAATGGATAAAGTAATGGCCGAATACAGGCACATCAATCTTTTCCTGTTCCTGAAGTTCCAACACACTGCTCTTACAGCTGTTTGCTTCATGTGTTTATGATGACTTTCAATCAAATTTAAGTTCTCAGCAAAGGGTGGTTTCATCACTCCTCTATGCTTTTGAAATCTGTGATAAAAATAAAAATCTTGAATCCCAAATCTACAATGTGCTACTGATGATACTGATGTAGGGAACAAAGAAAGTCCAGTAATTGCATTTTAAAAAAAATTTCAACAGTAGTAAGCCATTCCGATTCTAAATTCATATATTGTTGCCTCATTATGAATAATGGTAAATTTTATACTAAAGTAATTTTTTCTGATCATGGCATTTAAAATTTCTCCTCAACCTACACAGGGTCTTTGTTGTTACCTAAACTCGTAACAGTCAAATTTTTTGCTGCTCAATTTGACCTTTTCACTACTTCATCATCGATTGGTACTAGTACTACTACTACTACCTCCGTCTTTATTTGGAATGAGATACCATGCAGTGTGTGACCTCTGCTTTGGATGAATGTCATGTTGAATATTGTGCGCACTGGTATTTACTTATCTTGTCTCTTAACACATCAGGAATGATCATGGTGGTATCTTTATTCTCCATCAAATTTCAGTCACTTGGAAGAAGGGAACTATAGATGGTTAGTGTTATTATGTGGGATATTTTATGATTATAATATTATGTATAGTGAATGTTTGTGAGTTGCCTTTAAGAAAACATGGACCATGAGGGATATTGCAAGTCATCCCTGGGAGCATGGGCCATGAACATTCTCCTCTACTGCTGAGGATTTCTCTTTGTGATGACACATGCTATCATGTATTATTGTGTTGTTATTTATTCTTGTGCTGATTGTACAGTCCTTGAACTTGTAAATAAATTTGAATGATGAATGCACATCATACACGTGTGGTATTAGTTCTTTAACATCTTTTAGTTTTGGTTTTACGCCCTTTGTAACACTGTAAAGTCGAAGAGAGGGACGCAACATCCCAGCGGAGACAACATTGAGATGATTGTCCAACATGAGAATCGTCCTCCACGTGAATCAGCACCTGTTGTGTACCAATGCTTTTTGCCTTCCACACAGAGGACATGAATTCGGGGCCCACATGGGGCAGTTTGTTTGATCAAGTTAGATCTCTCCGTTTTTCTGCTGGGACAGTGTCCCTCTCAGCCAGGGTTGGTCCTGAAATGCAGGGTCGAAGTATACCGTCTCTAGAATAACTTAATAGTGTTGTGGGAGACATCAAGTTCAAGCCTAAGCCAACCTCTGCTTGATGGTTGAAGAGCCTAACCTTTACACCACAGACGTTGGTGAATGTAGAAACAGATGCATGCCACGAAAACGAAAAAAGGAATCAGGCTCAACTTTCTTCACTAAATACCGTACTGTACAGAAAGGAAAGGTCGACATTTTTCGGTCTGTACTGCAAGGGAAGTAAAATACATTTGTACCAAGTCTCTTGTTAAAATTACTTTTGTCTGAGCCAGGTGAGTAGCCTACGAAATGGCCGGAGAGAACAGTAGGCCTGCTTCAAGTACATGTAATTGTATTTTCAACATACAAGCTCTTTGGTATGACTATGACTGAGCAGAGCTCCTCTGAGTTCCCCTCCCTTCATCATTTCTATATTTCTGTCCAGTCAACTGAATTGGCATCTGTTTTTCTGTGGCAAAGTAGCATAATTTCCAGTTATTTGATCATCTTCTTTCTTCCAGTGGGACGTAAAGTGGGCCTACCGGTACCGATAATTGTCCATCTCAGTCCAGGTTGATCTGAGTATTCTGAGAGGATTGAGGGAGCCCGTTGCTTCCAGATCTGGCTTGAGTGTTGCCTCATGGTATTCAATTTAAAAGATCAGTCTTTGATTGTGGATTTGTTCATAAACCAGGTAAAATGCGGTCGCTCCAGCCTCATTCAACTCATTGTTTGTAGTGTGTAACTGTAAAGCCTATCGTATAGTGAAAGGGAAGTAGCCAGAAAAATTTGATATTGAACCGCATTACAGTCCAAGGGAAACAACCAAAAAATATCAAGAGGGGCACATTTTTTTTGGTTATTTCCCTTTAGCCCTTGATTAATTTATTTAAAATTACAAACGCTTCGTTTGTGGTAGCGCGAGGGTTCATTTCTTTTTTGAGTGTGTGTATGCCTAGATCTACGCGGATGCACGAGTGTTGTCTGCCTCGAAGATGAGCTTATACATGATGTGTAGCATTGTGTAGTGTTACAAGGGGCGTAAAACCAAAACAGGCTCTATTTTCAGGAAGTTAACCGAAGAAGAAATAAATACTAAAATTATCTAAGATACATGTAGTAAGATTGGCTAATTTTTTACATCTATCTCAGAGAGGACAGAGGTAGAGACTCTAGGAGAATCTCCCAGGAATTGAACTCAAGACCATATATACATTTCAGCGGCTATATTATAAGATCAATATATATGCATTGTGTTTTTTATGTTGATGGATTTTCAACTGAAGTCTAATTATGATATTTCGAAGGCAGTAAACAATGGAAATGTTGTTTTGTGCTTAATAATCTCACCCTTTCAAGTTTTGTCCATTGAGATACATGTACATGTACCTTGGTTCGAGCCCTGGGAGATTCATCTAGATCTTCAACCTCTGTCCTATCCGAGATGAACAATAGAAAAAGAATTCCTGGCCCTTAAATCACCTTATGGTGTTGAAAAGAGTGTTAAACGAAAACCAGCAAACCAACCAAGTGATACACCCCTGTAAAACTGTGGTACGGTCATTTTATTATAGGTGGGATATAATATTTCAACCTTGCCTGTCAGGGCCGATCTGAGCTGAGAGTTATAAAATGACTGAGGTCCTTGGTTCAAATCCTGGGAGAGCCTCGACCATTCTATCGAAGATTACAGAGGGAATACAGTCTTTGACCCATCTAAGTATTAAGAGGGAAGACCCCCCCCCCCTCCCCTCTCAAATTCCTGACCTTTAAATGACCTTATTGTGTTGCAAGGGGTGTTAAACCAAAAGCAGCCAACCATCCAAGTTGATTTGGTTTGGTTTTACAGCCCCTGTAACACTGTAAGTAAGGTTATTTTAGAGGCGGGATACTTCAACCCTGCCTGACAGGACCAACTCAGGCTGATGCTGAGACACACAACATCTCATCAGAGAGACTGAGGTGTTCATCCCAAGTGGGTATCAAACTCCAGTCAAATGCGCGACAGGTAAAGAATCTAGAGTGGGATGCACAATGCTAGTCGGCCATTTTTTCGACGAAATGCTCCATTCCATAAAAGCGTAATTTCGATATGTGAGTAGTTTTCAACTTAACTCGTCCCGCCAGCACGCGATTTTGTGAGCTACTGTGAGTATTGATGATTATGGAATGGAACCCTTAGTTGAAAAAACTGCCGACTAGCTTCGTGCATCTCACTACTAGCCATTAAACCAAAGATGCTTGAACACCATCTGTGGTGTAATGGTTAGGCTCTTCACCTACATCCATTATGCCCTATGTGAATTGTGAGGTCAAAGTACCTGCGCTGGTCAGGGCTGACATGCTGGGGGTTAGTTCCTTCTTTTTGATGGCTCAAACTCAAACTCCCACACCATCAGAAGTTAACTTTAGAATCAGAGGTTCTCCCTCCTCCTAAATTTGACACTGTTGTGTTGCAAGGGGTGTAGAACCAAAGACCAGAGTAAAAAATAACTACCCAGTAAGCAAAGAGGAAATTATAATATATAATATAAATTACATGTATGAAAATCACCAGCATGAATTCACTTGAAAAAGACAAATGGATGGTAAGAATTGTTTATTATTCAATCGTCTTGAAACTGACACAATGTATAAAATGTATGTTTGATTCAGGGCTTAGAAAAATATAAAATACATTTGAAGACATTGCATAACATTTGTAAATTTGACATAATCAGCAAAGTAAGGTAGCCTACTACTGAAAGAAATTACACTTCACAACACAAAAAGACATCAGGTAAAAAAAACCAATAATGGTCACTGTAAATCAAATGTGTTCAAACGTAATGATATTTTACAGGCAGGCCTACATTGTACGTATACCGGTACAATACTTTCTATGAAAGCAGTTACCTTTTTATTTAAACAGTAGTCTGCCAACAGTACCATTTTTTAAGTGACTGTTTTTGCAATCCCTTCCCCCCCCCCGATCACTTCAATAGTCTTCAGATAGGCCTACATACGTAATTAAACTTGTCCAAGCTTCATGCGAAAGTATTCAAGAGAAACTACTGTAAATTCTTTCCAGACGCAAAACAGCGAAAAAGTATGGAACATTCTTCTTTTATGAACCTCCCACATTACTTAAAGCAAATTACCTGTGTTGTAAGGGGTGTTAAGTAAAACTAACAGCGGTAACAGCAATAATATACAAAAGAGTGTCCCTGAGATCTTGCACTGATTGTACTGAGATAGCCTTATCGACATTTGTCCTGTAATAGTAATAGTGTATGGCAATGGTTAGGTTCTTCATATATCCAGAGGACAGGAGAACCATTCCCCTTGTTGGACAATGACAAACATCCCTGTCTCTCTACTGGGATGTTGTGCTCCCCTCAACCAGAGTTGACCTGGACAGGCAGGTTCAAAGTAGCCTGCCACTAGAATAATTTAGTGTTGAAAACAGCATAGAACCAAATTAGAACAATTGCTTTAGTTTTTTAGTGTTTATTACGTCCCTTGCAACACTGCAATTACGAGGTGGGCTACTACAACCCTGTCTGTCAGGGCCGGCCTGGGCTGAGAGGGACGATCCAAGCAGAAAGATATAGAGATATGCTCATCTGTCATCCCCACTTTGGAATCGAACTCGAGTCTATTGTGTGATAGAGCAAAGGGCCTAACCATCAGAGGCACCGGTTTGGTGAAAGATGATAATGTATGGAATCCTGAACAGACAAGCATACATCTTCCTTGGAAAAATGGTGCTTGGTGGCCACACACCATGAAACACGGTTCAACATGACTTTCAGTGCTCAATATCAAAGAACATTGAACTAATCCAATGGCAAGGAAAAATAATGATATGTAGCTTTCCTGCAATTGTGCGCATTACAGTGTGCAATTGTTCGATAGAAGGTCAGGAAATGGAAATTAGATCGCTGTTGATGAAATCTTGTTCAAGCATAGCAATACAAAAGTACAAGTGACAATAAACTTCTCATGCACAGTGGAATTGAATACCATTCATGTATAACTTTTTGGGCTTAAGGTTATAGTAAACAATCTGGCGAACTCAACTACTGATGTAAAGTATAACAATCATTAAAAACAAATAGAAACCTGGTATGTGAAACAACTTTTCTGATATGCGCCGTGAAAGAAATATCCTTAGGAAATATACAGATAGAAATATGTAACAGAAATCTGTTTTCAAAGCGAAAAATCTACCGGTAATTCATGTACAAAGTTGCAAATTAGTGAGTATCAACCCTAGCATCTCCCAGCCCAGCAGTTCTTACACTCTCATTAATAAAACTTCTTTTAGAAAAATACTTCAATGCACGCACCAAAATTTAGAAATGTATAACAAATTTCTGTCCATAGGAAGAAGCCTAATGTATCAATTTGTGATGGGGATGTTATCATTGGCAGTTGTACCTAAAACAATTTTTCCACTTTTTTAAAAAGTAGTTTGTAAAACTATACAAAACCTGAAGTGTTTGGTAGGTACATTTCTTTGTTGCTTTAAATAAAAGCAAACAAAACTCAGCTATAACATTAATAAACACATAAAGAAATCTATTCGTTTCCACAAAAATATATTTGGGCAGTAAGACATCCAAGCATGAACAATAAAACATGTGTTATCACATTTCCGTGAAACTAATGATATTGACATATGGAACATAAAAACCCTGTTCTTTTTTAAAATTTAAATGCAGCACTGGTAAAAATCTTACTTTTAAGTTCTTAAAAGTTAAAGGCCGTTCAATTAACTTTTGCCAACTACTCTCAAGAACCACCATTCTCATACAAAACTGTCTGTTCATCTCGAGGAAACTCATGATATATCACAAAAGTGTACGTAAGTAGGATTGTCTTGAAATAAAAGTTATGAAAATGCATTTACATAATACAAGGTACCGGTACTCCCTTAGAAATTGAAATGCATGGTGGCTTTGGACATACATGTAATAAGGTCATTGCAGGATTCAAAATAAACAAATGAATTTTACTGTACTGTTTCTTCAAAATTGGGAAGAAATGCCAAGAGCAGTTTCATGCTCCGACGACCACTCTAAATAAGAAGTAACTTCCACTGAATATAACAAATTGTACCGTTCAAATTCAAAGCCATACTCAAGATATTCTCTAATTTCGAAGTGGATCAGATTTTGGAAGCCAAAGCCAATAAAAGAAATTGAAAGGGAAGAGTATCTGTAAGGCTAACAATTACAAAAAAATTATTTTATATTTAATGGCTCAGTTTCACTAAATTAGGAGTTGGTAGTAAAGAATTATGTGATTCTCAAAAATAATTTCACAACTCTGCTACATCAACTCTACAAAGGCACTATCCACAATTATACTAATACTACACCCTTTACTTTGCCAAACAAAAATGACAAAGTTCAACAGAAACTATTATTCATTATATATATGTAAGACACTTGAATGTAAGGTCCGTCCTGCATGGAAATAGCCTCTATATGATGTATATTTGGTCTTTGTGGTGTAAATTATGGTGGATGGATGAACGTCAAGTACTTTCCTACTCTTTTTCATCATCGCTGTCTCTTACACTATCTTCCAGATCATTTGTATTTTTGCCCTCACGTTCTGCTGGCACATCCATCCCTACATGTGTTCTGCTGTGTTTCTTCAACATCGCTTCACTTCCAAAGGATTTATAACAATGTGGACAAGGAAATGGCTTCTTCTTCGCATGTGTTTTCTCATGCCGGGCTAAATCCCACTTTAATTTAAAACGTTTTTTGCAAGTCTTGCACTGGAATGGTCTCTCTTTACTATTCTCATCTTCTTTGACATGAATTTTGGAATGAGCTTTCAACAAAGCCTGAGTTTTGAATGATTTATAACAATCAGAACAAGGAAATGGTTTCTTCTTCAAGTGTGTTGCCGCATGCCGCTTCAGATCACTGGAGAAATGGAAAGCTTTACCACACACACTACATTTATGAGGTCGATGTTGACTGTGAACCTTCATGTGCTTCTTGGCATTAGCCAAGAGGCCGAAGGTCATGTGACACACCTCGCACTCAAACTGTTTCTCTTTTGTGTGGCTGCGACAATGGCGTTCGTAATCTGTAACATTATAGAATTGCTTAGAGCAAATGTTGCACTGATATTTTGGCTTGCGGCCATGGGAGCGTTTGTGCTTGGAGAAATCTTTCCTTTTCTGAAATGTTTCCCCACAATCTGGACAGTGGTAAAGCCTGTCCTCTGTGTGCCGAAGTCGGATATGTTCTGAAAGGTGCGAGCTACGGGGGAATGACTTGGCGCACCGGTCACAAACATAAGGGCGCTCCTTTGTATGCCGCATCATATGATCCCTAAGATGGCCATACTGTTTGAACTTCATGAGACAGACGCTGCATTCGTAAGGGCGCACTTTGGTGTGCACTCTGACATGGCTGACGATCTGACCCCGATCTTTGCATAACTTATCACAAAACTTGCACTTGTACACATGCTTCTTCCTCTCTCCCCCCGCGCTGGACGGCTGCACAATAACAGTGCATACAGAATTGATGTCCACATCTTCCATTACAATCTTTGTACGTTTCTTCTTCATGGTAAAATCACCAGATGTTCCAACAAGAATGGTGGATCCCTCTCTCCCTGCATCCAGCTCACTCTCTGACCTTGCCCTCCCACTTTCATAATCCTCATTTTCTGGCTCAGAAATTTCCACAGCGTCATCAGTTTCAAAGTTTGAGCTCAAGGTTTTAATTGTGAGATTTGGCACTCTGTCCTCAGCTTGACTATTGTAAATGTCTCTACATGCTGTCATATGTTCTTTGTACTCCGCATTGGCAGAGAAGGCAGCAGCACAGATACCACAGTGGTAAGGCTCTTTTGGAGAATGAAATTCCTCAACATGCTGTATGAGAAGAGAACCTTCAAAAAACGCAACGCCGCACAGTCCACAGTGGTATGGCATGTGGGTGTTGTGTAAGGTCAAGTGACCGCACAGTTTGTCATTGCTACTGAAGGTCTCACTACAAATACCACACTTATAAACATTCCCGCTAACAACTCTCTGACTCTTTTCTCCAACATCAGGCTGTGGTTGTGAGGATGTCAGCCTGCATTGATTATCATCCTCTCGTTCTGTCTTCAGGCTTTGATCATAAACCTCCATATCCTCCACAGAACTTAGTCCCTGGCGGCCTGGGTCTGCCCTGTTATATTGGGAAACACTAACCACGTCAGTTGTCTGAGTCACAGGATACACACTTTTCCCTGACAGAAGGGATGTTGCCAGGGAGTCGTCATTGCTGAAGCAAGGAGCAGAGCTCAAAACGTCCTCTAAAGAAGTTTTGGCAATTTCAACCGAAGTTGAGAGGACATCCCCTGCATTGACAAAGTTGGCTGGTATGATAGGGGTAGGCAACGGACTTGGTTTTGCTGCAGACATATTCAGATGACGCATATCTGTAAGGGTGTTAACTGTGTTTATTTTAGGCACATTGAGGGTTGAGCAGTGGACCGATTGATGTGTGTATGAAGAACTGTCCAAACCAAAACCATATGGGTTTGGCATAGGTCCTCCATGAAAAACAGGAGCCGTGTAAGGCATGGAATGCATATAAAATGATGGAACAGATGTGGACGCAGTGCTCGGAACAGCACCCTCCATTGTAAGCTTCTTTTGTCTATCAAAGGGATTCATGATGTTTGAAATGAGATGACAAAGTAGTAAGGAGCATGTTGGTGGTACTGGTAGTATGTCAAACCTGATAGGATGTCATGAATTTCAGGCCAGCTCGGACACATGATCCGCCTTTTGCCATCAATGGTTCTACAATTCCTTGATGGAGACAAGTCCATCCAAATGAACTGGTACCGGTATGTTTGAAAAGCAGTCAACAAACAAGATTCTTGCGCTATCCATCTCTTCTAAATGGCCAGCACATCGGAACGGCCAGCACACCAGAACAGCCAGCAGTTCATCACTGTTACATCGTCAGCTCTGGACATGGCTGGCTCCTGTGCCGACTTCAAAGCCTCACCTGAAATACACGACATCCTTTCAGATTTTCAGCTATGCAGTTGATGTTTCAGCAATACAGGTCAATCAGGCTATCTCTCAAGTACGTCTTCATCTTAAGCTGCTACATGAATGCTGCCTTTCTTTCTACCTCCTAATAACACACACATGCAAAACAACAGGCCTCTCCACTGAGAATAAGACACAATAAGTAGGATGAGCAGATATCAATGAACAGTTTTTAAAAATCCTAATTTTTGTGACTTTCTGACTTCTGTTCTGAATTTCCCTTCTCCCTTATTGCAAGTTGGCCTATACCAGATGGTATTAAGCAATATCAATAGCTATGCAAGTATCAATGCAATAACAATATCATGTGTACATAATAAATCAAAATAATTCAAGCAATGAAGCCGTGAAACGGTATTATGAGGAACCGTAGAACACAGTCTATAACTGATAGCAGTATTAGAGCAAATATAAAACAATATAGTAATTAAAACAAGCATGAAGCATGAATCATGACTTAAATTCATAGACAAGTACATGTAATTACATCCACTCCACAAAAGAGCAAACTTTGAGAACCAAAAACAGATCAGGATTAATCTAAAAGTTTGATTCAACCTGTAGGTTTCATTATATGACTGTATGGTCTTGGATCACAAATACTTTCTATGGAAAATCGTTTTGACAGATGCAAATGTGTACTTTCTCTTTTAAAAATATATAACTTACTGCACCGAGGAAAAACCCACAATTCTCTACACAACTGAAAGTAAAGGACGGAACTTTATAACAATCTTAGATTCAAGTCAGGCTGTGGTAGTACATTGATCTGATAAGCACACGTAGACACACGCACCCCCACAAGATCTCAAATTTCCTGTGAAAGAAAGAGCAGCCACAATGGCTGCACCAACAGCAACAACTTTGCATAGGATTAACACAGTTTCAACTTGTTCTCTGACTCACCTTTAACAAAATGCAAAGATTAATGAACGGCCTGTTTTTAAATGATTACACAAACATAAACATGCAAATTTAATTTTCATGTAAATGCTCAAAGCAAATTCATGAGCACAGTGCTTTGGTGTACGAGCCCCCTTTTTATTTTTGCTGGGTGAATAGAGGATATCACATTTTTGTCGCTGAAAAAATTTCCAACAGTAGGCCAAAACAAAAGCCCTAAGCTAATGATGTCAAGTACTGTCTTGCTGATAGACAGACATTATTCTGAGGACAACGAACTATGAGTGAGTCATAATTGCAAATAAAAAAATGTAACCTAATACATTCATGAACTTCCAAATAACAAATGTAATTTCCAATGTCCATCAACTGGCAATAATGACACATTCAGAATATAGAGACCACAAACGAAAACTGGAATGCTGCCAAGTGAAGAATGTGCACACAGAAAAACAAAAAATACCCAATGGAAGTCTAATTTATCCAATTCATGGATAAAATGTGTCAGATCTGCATCTTTCTTTATAAACAAAATTGTCAATGTCATAAGTGTATAAAAATGTACACATGAAAACAAAACAAATTACGCATAAATGAAAACAGCAAACTTACAACATCCTTATAAGAATATCATTCATTCAACTGACTTAAACTGTTGCTTTTCTTGAGTGTGCGATTGCAATATATTATACATGAATGTCATGAGTTTTTCATCCAATGTTCATTCGACTGCCTTCAATCATTGCTTTATTAAGAAAATATCATTTAGGTGTTTCCCTAGACATTCATTCCACAGCTCCCAACAGTAATTTTTTGCTCAGGTTATTTTTTCCACCCATCATGAGGTGCTTGGTTAGACTGCCACACATATGACTTCAGGGCTTGTGGTAAGGCTGTAGAAAGTCCTGCATGTACGGGCCCTGGGGAAAACTTGGGTAGACGTACATATACTCCTGACCCGGAGCTACAAACCCACCCTGCCTGCTCATGTCTGTTTCGGCTCTCTGCATGTCCCCACTAGCCGCCAGTCTTTGCATGTCATTCCCAGGAACATTTAGAGGTCTGATCATATCGGCAGGGGGCCGAACCATCTCCCCGACCTGTCGAGTCATGGTATTGGCATGTCTGATCATATCACCGGGGTGTCTGATGATGCTGTTACCCAGCCCGACAAAACGTGTGATGTTGTTCCCCATGGGTGCGTGTCTCATCATGTCTTCTGTGACATTTGGAAGACTCAGGACTTCCCCGGAGACAGCAGCCTGCCTAGGAAAGTTGTTCTCCATATTACCACTATGCCCTGACACATCCTGTACTGGCTCCATGTTGATGGGTAACTGCGGCCTCTCTAACTGAGGGTGTTGGACAACGCTTTCATTCAAACCTGATGCTTCTATGTTTGATACTATCAAGGCATTTTGCTGGTGCTGGATTGAGCCAGTCTCATTGCTAGTGTTCTCCGCAAAGGTTTGTGCGCCGCCACTGCTGGCATCCTCAGCCTCTACTGCTTGCAATGACTTCAAGGCACTTGCTGGTGGTTTGTTGTAGTTCACTCTTAAATGTTTGTATTGGTATTTATAGTCTGGATGGGTCTTTTTAATGTGAGACAACATGTTACTGGACATAGCAAACGCTCGATTGCAGACAGGACAAGAGTATGGCTTCTCATTGGTGTGAGTCCGCATATGAATTTTGAGGTAGTCGTTGCGAGCAAAAGCGCTGCCGCACACAGCACAAATGTGATTCTTTACTTTTGTGTGCAGTTTCATGTGGGTTTTCACATGTCCTCGTTGAGTAAACGCTTTGTGGCAAATGGGACAGAAGTGATTCTTCTCTTGCTTGTGACTAAGCATGTGGCGAGACAAGCCGCTCTTGTGCTTGGAGCTGTAGTTGCAAATTGTGCACTTAAAAGGTTTATCAGGGAAATGAGATTTCATGTGAGATTTGAGGTAACTGAGATCTACAAACACTTTATTACATATTTCACACTGAAAGTTTTTCTCTCCTGTGTGAATACGTCGATGCAGACGTAGTGAGTTGCTAGTGCTGTAGTTCTTGTTGCAAAACTCACACTTGTACGGGTTCTCTTTGCTGTGATAAGCCTTCATGTGCTCCTTAAGGGACCAGGGCAGAGAGAACGACTTGCCGCAGGAGCTGCACAGGTAAGGACGTGTATGAGTACCCACATGACGCTGGAGTTCGTAGTTTTCACGGAATGTCTTCTTGCAGATGCTGCACATCAAAGATTTTTTCTTCTTGGTCAAAGACTTGAGGTGGCTCTTCATGTGTTTCACCAGCGCGTTGTAACGCCAGAAAATCTTGGGGCAGTTGTTGCAGCTGTAGTAAGAAGTACCCAGCATTTTCCCACTGTCTTTTACAGACTCTTCTGTAGAAGGAGAATGGTACTTTTTGTGATTGTCTAGAGCTTCTTGGCTTCGGAATGATGCGCTGCAGTTTTCACATTCGTATTTGATACTCATGTCATCGTTCACAGGTTTGTGTGAAAGACGTATGTGAGTCTGGACGTACTCCACAGTTGTGTACCAACTGAAACACAAACTACACTGAAAGGATTTGACATCTGCATGGGTCGCAGCATGCCGGATGTACGCCATACGGCTCTCAAATGATTTTAAACACTTATGACACTTATACACACCTGACTCTAAAGCTTCAAATGAATGCTCTTTGGCTTCATGACTTAGCAGGGCAGTCTGAAGACCAAAGGACCGTTTGCACTTGCTACATTTAAATCCTGGACACTTTTTCGTCTTCACATGTTTCTTGATATCACTAACGTGCTGAAATGTTTCTTTACAGCAGTGGCACTGTATAGTAAATTTACTGTTGAAAAAATGATCGTTTCTGTGCTTGACAAACTCCTTGACATCAAGTAACCGCTCTCCACATACATCGCAGTCAAAATACTCATTCCCCGCATTCTCCACATCATCTATCTCTGCCACATCTTTGATTTCAGATGACGACTCCGGCGACCCTGTGGTCTCTGAATTAGTCTTATTACCCTTTCCATTTTGTACTTCTTCAGCACTATGATGTTTACTATGGACAGCAAGGGCTTGATCGTCTACAAATTCTTTATTACAAACTTTACACTGGACCATTTTCCGAAAACACTTCTCTTTATCAATGCCATGAATTTTCTTTAAATGCACAAAGAGATGATCGGGATGGACATAGCGATGGTTACACATCTTACACAGGAATGGTTTATTTTTGGCATGGGTCCCTGCATGACGGGAAAACTTGAGCATGGAAGTGAAAGTTTTGGGACATTTGCTACATGACAAGAGGTCCTCATTTGGGTCTGAATGTGCCTTAGCTTCGTGAACTAGCAGCAAAGCTTCGAGAGCGAAGGATCTTGGGCACTGACTGCAACGATATCCCTCACATCCCTTCTCCTGCAGGTGCGACTTTAGTAGGTTCAGGCTACCATACCTGGTGTTACATTTGTCGCAGTCTACAGAGTAATATTCATTGGACGGGTGGAATTCACGGTGACTTTTAAATGCTTTTGCAGATGGGAGCCTTGCTCCACACTCATCACAGTCAAATTTCGCTTCTGAATAGCCTGATTCGGACTTCACACTATCTTTATCTGAATGCTCGTCTGACTGCTCTACATCACTGTCTTCCTGATTGTTGAAATATTCCCCTGGTTTGTCCTCGTTTTCCTCTTCCGACGGAATTTTCACCAGTCTCACTTTCAAAGTCATCGGTGTTTTCTCATGCTTCTGATCTGTTTTGAATGAGGACAAATGTGAATCCTGAGAAGCCATTTTTCCCTTCAAAGCTGTTGAAACTTTTGAGGAGACTGATGACCTTGTTTCACGCACCTGAACTGTTGAGTGTTGCTTACTTTTATGTGATACTACGTGGGTTGAGAACTTCACTTTACAAGAAAAGTCTTTGAGACAGACCCCACATCTGTATGCTTTACTCTTGACTGGGTGTTTCGACAAAACATGTTTTTCTAGTTCTGATGATTCTGAAAACTGCACGGAACATACACTACAGTTATACCAAGATTTTCGCTCCTTGTCGCAAGTCTTGAGATGATGTAACAACAAAATATTTTCGTGAAATCCAGCACCACATAGACCACACTGAAATGCCTTCGGAATATTGTGTTGACCAACATGGTCTGATAGCAAAACCGCACTATCAAATACATCGGAACAGATTGAGCACTGGAACATGTTAATACGATGGTGTGGCGGACAAGAATGTTTGGACAAGAGATTCATAGACTGGAATGATTTATTACACAAAGCACACATGTAAGAGGCAATTTTCCCGGTTGATGCCTTACTTGAGACTGACTTTTTACATGACCTCTCCCGTTTTAGATGGTGATGAAGGTCTTTGGCTTTGTCAAACTCTGTGGCACAACTGGGACAAGAAAATATCTTTGGCTCAGGATTTGTGCCATTGACAACATCAAATCTTCTTAACTTTCTTCCCTGCTGGTTTTCCAAGCTCTGCTGTGCCTTTCTCTTGTTTCTCAGCTTTCTTCTTTTACCCTGTTGCAAGCTGAGTCCAGCCACTTCCTCACCATCGGAGCCTAAGCTCATAGAACCGTTTTGAGCTTTCAATAAAATATCCTGGGCGGGGACAATATCATCCCCGTGGGTTAAACCTCCCACTGTGTCCGAGATTGGTGAAAGAAGCTGTTCTGAGCCACAGCCCTCCATCTTGAACTCCACAGTATCTTCCTCCATAGATCTTACGCGATTGCACATAGGACACACAAGGGACACACAGACATAGAGTAGTAAAGAGCAAATGTCAAGCCATGCCTCATATCCACAGGGACCGCAGACTGGGTCTACATAATGACGCTTTTCGTGTCCATCCACATCTTCAGATTACTCTGAAATACAACCAATGAAGTAGGTGTAGTCGGGTGGGAGGAGGGGGGGGGGGGGGAGAGAGGAGGGGGTATTGTAGAGGAGAATTTATGACTAGCTAAGTTCCTTTAGAGAGAGAAAATCAAACAAAAATAAAACCACAGTGACAAAAAAAACCCCAACCCATTAATCATTCTCTCCACCTCAAAATCAGAGGGACCAACAAGTTCTGCCACATATAGAGCAAAAAAAGGAAAAAAAAGCCATGAAATTCACATGATGAATGAAAAGAAGGGGAAAAAGAAAAAGAAGAATGAAACTACAAGAATGAAATCTCTAGCAGGTAGAAATCTGTTTCCCTTCAAAGCAGGCCTGCTAGTAGCGACAGAGGACTTTTTAAAATTCGTTTTCAGCCTCTTCAAAATGTTATTCAAAGAAAAGAAGAGAAAGAAAAGTTGACTTTATTCATCCTCGTAGGGAAATTCATTTACATATATACGTGTACATGTACAGTGGTCTATGCATAAGAGCCCGGTCCTCAGGAACGGCAAAATGCGGGTCCATAGGCATACTGAAGAATCCGAAAAGGGCTTGAAGGGAATGGAAGGCCTTCTTTTGTACCTAAACACGGTGCATGTAGTATTAAGCAAAGCATTGTTGATTATCTAAGATCAAGCCAATAAATTGTAATGATACTAACGCTATCCAATTGTGAGCCTTTGCACACATGAGAACCTTCCCATACCAAAGAGTTTTCTTATCGGCATGTTGTAGAAAGAGAGTCATCGTGAAAGTGTGATTGAGAAGCCTACTATAAAAACAAAGGGCAAGACTTTTACAGAGTATAGATATATTATATATATATATTTTTATGTCACAAAAAGATGATCACGGAATTGGCTGCCACGATGGAAAGTGCCTGTGTCAGCTTATAACAAAAGCATCAGTTGCATCAAACACATAAGTGCAGTTAGATCGCGGCATTCGACTTTCACCCAGCCCCTTACAGCCCTACCAACTTTCATAGCGTCTCGCTTCATGAAAACTGACGGCAAGTACAGATAACGTAAGTAAAGTGAAACCTTGAGGAGATAAAATATATCTGTGTTGGTTAATAACTTTGGATTAGAAAATGACATACTCGTCCTTGTGGGACCAGGTTTGTTGAGGGTAAAAAAATTCTGGGGGGTTTTCAAATTAGCAAGTCATTAGGCAAACTGGGTCTATAAGAGGTGAGTTCTTACACGTAGACCACTATATATTTTGATATCTTGAATCACCAAAATCAGAATATCTCAAGGAGACTTCAAGAAATTAAGACAAGACTTTGTTCATGAGATTAAAAAAAAAAAAGATGGGTAGAGACCAACCGTAAAATAATATATATGAAAAAAAATCCCCTCTATGCATTTTCTGCTGGTCGCTTCATACTTGTAGCAGCATTACTAAGACGTTCATCAGCAAAATGTGTTATGTTAAATATGAAGGCACAGCTTAATTTGTTTGTAATTTCAAGAGCACCGTATATCATCTATTCTAGGATTGTTTATAGAACTAAGCCACATCAAATGAAGAAAACAAATGGCTCCATCAGATCGCTATGACTGACCTTTACTTTTTCTTTGATGTCAAAGACATTCATTCCTTCAGCTCATATTCACCCTGTAAGTAGAACATATGAAATGTTGTTATTCAATTATTATTTTATTGAATGATGCACTAATACTATAATCTTACTCCGATACACATTGTTCTAGCTGAACCCTCTACCTGCATTCGGTTTGCAAATTGATGAGTGTGTATAAAACTCAAAGTGTTGCCACACAATGAAACTCATTTTGAAATCATCTCTCAAAACTATAGTTTTCAAAGACTATAAAGCCCTTCTTCTGATCTCAGGTTTGTTGCAGGCAAAGTCCATTTTCATAGAATTTCTTAAAGAGCTTCGTAAAATTTCTCTTCTCTATATATGGAGAACATTAACGTTTAGTTCCTTTCTTTAACACTTTGTGACCGAGAGGATGGTGGGAGCGTCCCCTAGCAACCCCACTTGTGCCAGATATATGTGACATGTTATAAGAACGATATCAATGCACTGACTAAGCATCTAAATACTCAAATTTTGTTTCATAATATTATTTGCAAAGCAATTCTAACTACTTCTGTTTGTTAGCAAAATATAAAAAAGTTGAATCTAGATTTGTAGCAAAACAAATTATGACACACCCTTATCAGTCCACTGCAAAAAATCCAAAGAGTTGAGTCTTAACACTGCAACCCTGTCTAAGGGGTTTGACTGAAGGCTATGATCAACGCATTTTTACATAAAAGCAGCCAATCCCTCTATGCCAAACGCGTAAAGAATAGTCTCGTTGGTCAAAATTGCAATTGCCCCAATCACGATAATATCTCTAAGATGATATATATATATAAGATATTTTTTAGAATACTCTTCTCCACTTTATAAAAGAGTCTTGAACAAGATTCTATCAAACAAGCAGTTTCCTAGATTCAAATTTAGAAACAAAGTGATGCCTGTATAAGATGGATCAGGATAAAGAAAAGGATAACTGTGTGCAAATGATTTTACATGATAAAATAGAGGTGTGGCTATCCTGCGCAAAGAAACTCTAGGGAGATATCAGTGCATATCACTATATCACAAAAAATCCAATGGTAAAAGTATAACTGATTGTGTTTGATCAAAACCAAGGCAAACGAAAGCTCAAATGGCTGCAACTGAATTTCCCAGTGATAATTTGAAGACAATCGAATCTGCTCTGGGGAGGGAAGGGGGGTGTGGAGGCTTCTTTAATAGCATTTCCAAAGAACCTGGATCTTCCTATCTCTCTTTTGTAGACAAGAAGTAGAAGAGATACTTTCCTTTAAAAAAAGTGACGATCCCATTTGCATTTAGCTAGATCATTATTACTCAAATATGACTGGATACTATGGGCTACAGTTTGGTCCCGATGCACAGCCATTGCCATTACTATTACTATTAGATGGGAGAACTTCCTCAAGCCACCAGCACTACCTCAACCCCTCTTGTTGTAGTTGTAGCCATTCACCGAACGCTAACCTAACCAGAAAGGTAGCCCCTCCCTCTCCCTAGCCCCAGTCCCCTTAGAAGTTAGATCTACCCTAATCAGTAGAGCAGGGGCTTGCTCTGTGCCTGTGCAGGGAAGGATTTTCGGTGATCTTGTAGTTTCGTTTGTTAAAGTCAAAGTTCCGGTATCGATGTCGCCCAGGTATCGAAGCAGATTGAGCTAAGCGTGAGACCAGGAGGAAACACTCATCCTAGCATTTTTATTTCAGAACTATTTCAGTCTAAGCCTTGCTGTACAAGGCTTAGATTGAAATGGAAATTCTGAAATGTAACATAAAAATGTTGTGTTTCCTTCCAGTCTCATGCTTTGTTCACTCTTGTTCAATACCCGGACGATATCGATACTCGGACCTGACTTTAACGAACGAAACTACAAGATCACCGGATTTTCATATATATTTTCCATAATGAACGACCAACAAGTCTCTAACAAAACAATCCCCTCTTCGAACCCTACCCTGTCCCTACCCCATGCCTATGTAGTAGTAGTATGTAATATGTATGGCATAGTATGGCTATGTATGCCCCTTGCCTTCTTCCTCAATAAGAGTAAGTACTAAGAAGAGACCCGTTGCGGTGTTTAAAAAAAAATATTTTAGTTAAAGAGTTTGGCCCCCATAGAAAGGATGCCCTATATAAACGTTTTCACACCAAAAGAAAAGATCAAGATTTTCACCAGTCAGCAGAGAGTGAGACTCAACTCCCTCCCCACTACCACTACCATGCCAGAAGAGCCAGAGAGAGAGAGTCCAGTCCAGAGAATCAGCAGACAGAGTAGCCGACCTGTGTCTTCCTTTTTAGTTAGTTAGGCACTTTAAGCCTACTTACTTTAGCCTTAGGCCTACTCAGATCTAATTAAACTTACTCTTAGATTTGACTCCACAGTAAACCAAGCTATCAATTAGATTCTGCGTGTATCATGGTTTTAGTGGAACACATCTTACGTTCTTTGGCATTGTAGAAGAGGACAGTTTCATCGGAGTTGATGAAGTTCCAGTTGTTGTTATTGTTGTCTAGATTTGGATCGCACCGGAAGAAACCACTGGGTTGGCCAAGTGGGAAAAAAATTAAAAAGAATGTTTGGAATGAAAGTGAAAACAAAAATCAGTTGCTGTCCAGCCGCCCCAACTGGATCAACACAATGTAATTTATCATTGTAGACTACCGTAGTATTCTTTGACAATTCACTTTGGCGTTACAGTGTTACCACCGTGAATTACTACAAACACAAGCATTTACCTTAGCCTAATCCCTAATCTACACATGCATCGACATGTAACATTTATTTTAGTTTATACATTACTACTAGGCCTACTGGTACTAGCCTATCAACAAACAGTATGGAATACCAAGACACAATTTAATCCAGAGCTAAGAAAAACATATCATCAAAAGAGCGAATACAGTCACAAACACTACCTGCCGCGCAATCAGACACTGCAATGCTCGGCCTATATCCCACTTTCACACCACGCAGACCTTCTGACCCGCAGGTGTTCGGTCATCGGGTTGGTGATGCCAAAGCAAGCGGGTGACCTTCGATCGGACTGGGCAGGCCCTGTCCTGCAGCGTCGGTCACATACTTTGTCAACGTGCACCACTCTTTCATTCTACGCGTGCCTAAAAAAACAACCCACAAACAAATTTTCTCCCCCCCCCCCCCACACACACCCCTCCCAGATAAGATTGTTTTACTCTAATGTGTTTGAGAAATAGCCAAATACGGTTACCAAAAAGAAAGAAAAAAAAGATAGAAAGAAAGAAAACAAAAGGAAGGAAATAAGCAAAGAGAAGGAAAAAAAACCAAACATTGCATTGGATCCTAATTCATTATTGCGCCTACTCTCAATGCCCTAGGCCCACCGAAAAACTTGTTGTCCTTTTCTAAATCCAACTAACACATCCTCATTCACTACAAGTACAACACACCATGTATTCGATCATTTTTTATGTGTTAAATATTGTCAGAGGTATTGTGTCATTGTGCGTGTAGGCTATAGCCTACATGTAGGCCTATGTGTTGATGTAATAATATAAAAGCAAAATTATGTGACTGAGCGAGAGAGAGAGAGAGAGGGAGAGAGAGAGAGGGAGAGAGAGAGAGAGAGAGAGAGGGGGGGGGGGGAGAGGTTCCTCGTCTCTTGCCCCGCCCCCACCCCCTACCCGACCCTCACCTTCCCTCTGAACCGAAGGTAGATCTATCTCTACAGCATAGACCCCCCTCAGACTCGATCAAACAACAGAAGTCGAAAGCTATTTCGAAGGTAGCAGAACAGTTAGCAAAGGGGCACGAACTTCATTTTAAAAGTTGGTATTGTGAACGATCACGATAGGGACGGCTAATAATTACATGTAGGCCTATTGTGTTTGAAATTCATTATTGTCTCTGTAGAGAAGGTTTTATTATTTATTTTTTCCAGGATTGGGGGTTGATCTAAAACAAGAAAGATTATTTAAATTGAGCTCGAGCACACCTGCATCTTATAGCCTACGCATTTTCAATAGGCTTAATTTTTATTGTCTTTTCACGTCTCTGATTTCATTGTTGTTATCTTATTTATTATTTTTTGGGGGCCTGACGAAGACAGGAGTCGCTGTCGCAAATTTGCCCACC
>JAUKPP010092121.1:0-15871 GCA_032273245.1 Phyllaplysia taylori
CCAATAAACATGATTTCTGTTTTCTCGTTATTCATTTTTAATTTGTTGGTGGACATCCATTGCTTGACTGCTGACACATGTTTTCCATTACAATTAATTCAATTCAAAGAGCGGCTATTTTCTTTAACAAAGATAATCTATCAAAATAAAAAAAACACTCGCATTCAAGGAGGAAAAAATTATTGATATATGTTGTACAAGTTTCAAATATTTCTAATTTTTTCACAGCTTTTTTTTCTGTATTTTTACATTTTGACTTAAGTTATGTGGCATGTATTATTATGTAACAGGTAATTACTGTGTAATTGGCAAAACTTCTTCAGATAAATTCTTTAGACTGAACTCACTGGCTCATCATTGCATGAAGTACTCTTATTCACTGTGTCTACATTCTCCTCCCTGATACTGACCAGCTTTCTGTCTGTGTGGAGGACAGGATGAGAGTTTCCATTCATCTGTTTCCCGGCATTTAGTTGATGTCCTTCCTTGCCTGTGGTATTTGTCTGTTGATCAGCAGCTGATTGAAAGTCTCTGCCATTCCCCTCCCCACCTTTGCCCTTTGTGCTGTCACTACGCCAGCTCAGGGTACTACTTTCACTGGAACATCTGCGCCTCGAGCTGGTCATCTCGGTGGCGATAGAGTCCATGTTAGCAGGGTGGATACGACGAAGCTTGCGTTTGCAGCAGGTTTGGAAAATGTGGATCAGCTGTTGTCTGAACCGATTGCCTGTGAGGCAGTAGAGGAAGAAGTTGATGCAGTGGTTGCCGTACATGAGCAGATTGACCAGACTGGCCGTTAGTGTATAGCGGGCAAGGATTTTAAAGTCCAGGACTTGTGGCTCAGGCGTGAAGTTGAACACTGTAGGTCGAATAATGTGCAAAATAGCTCGTGGGGCCGTCATGATGATGAAGGTGAAGGACACCATCAGGAGTGTAACTGTCATTTTGCGAGTGCTACGCATGCCCGGATTGGGAATTTCTCCTTTCACTGAACCTTTTAGAGATGAATTCACTCTAACGGCTTGGGCGTGGTTTTTGATGATAAGAAAGTTGAAGATTAGAAGAAAGAAAAATGGAAGAAAAGAGTAAATTGTGGCATCAAGCCAGGGCCATACATCGTCCATGAAGTTTCTGTACTTTTCTTTGGCCACACACGTGGCAACAACTCCAGAGGCATCATACGTGACCTCCAAAGTAAAAAAGAGGTGGACATTAACGATGGCCACTACAGCAACTATGGCGAAAACTGTCAGCCGAGCACGACAGGGTGTCGAGTGAATCAAAGCTTTAAGGGGGAAGCTGATGGCTAAGTAGCGGTCGAAAGTCATAGCAACCAGGATCCAGGCAGACACACTGAAACTCCAGTAAGTGGTGAAGTTGAGCAGACGGCAAGTGGCCGTGTTGTGGACTCGAGGGTCAAGGTCGTATGTCAACAGCCAGCGTATAAGGCACGGTCCTAGGACCACGGAGAGATCGGCCAAGGCAAGGCCAGCCATGTAGTTACAGACCGGCAGCCGGGCCAGGCTCAGCATGACCACAAGGGCCACAATGTTGGCCAGGGTTCCCACAATCACTTCCGTCATGTAGCCATATTGGTTCAAGCTCTCAGCCAGTCTGTACTCGGGGTGTTGCCGGAGTATGAAGTTGAGTAAGTCTTGATGGCTCATAATTCCTGTAGGAAACAGTGGGAAGGTACCATTTGGTATCTGGGTAGAGTTCGAGTTTGAATCTGTCGTATTGTATTCATTATGAATCTGAAGTCCTGAGCTATTATCAATTGATGATATTCTGTGTCCATTTTGAACATAAAAGTCAACATTATTACTACTTTCAGATGGCAATTCTGACAGTAATTGTCTGTATTGAGAATACAACAGAAGTAAGATTGTATCCATCATGAAGGAAAACACAAGTTCTCTTTCTTTGTCATATATATATCACTCACAGAAAATCCTTTTGTTTCACATTGTTTGTCATGCCTCGTGCACCAGCCTCTGGTCTAGTAATGAAATGACTGCGTGCAGCGTTGAACTGATAACCAAGGTAGAGGCTCAGTCAAAACAAGAATAAATGTCAAGGTCAGTGTACCCATGCGAACAGAAGACCAGATTCCTTGAGGCAACAGTAGCAGGTCAGGGAGTCATAAAGCTGCTAATCAGAAATGCCCAACACAAGGAATCCACTATGTGACAGCCCTGTGCTGCTATAACTGTGAGACATTTCGAAACTTGGGTAATTCTCTCAGACACGTATAAACACAGGTCTTTACAATGTGCAAAGCTCTTCACTGATTAGCGTGTCTGCTGTTTATGGCAGCCATTAGCCTGGAAAACTCCTCATGTGCCATAAACGGCAGAAATCAGCCATGGTGGCCTGTCTGACTGTTTGCTGTGTCATAACCAACACTTTATTGGGAGGACGCATTGGGCAACTTGACAAGATTTATTGTTCTCCTCCGGTCTGAGAAGTCAGGGGCTGTGATGCAATGTTGTGCTTCTGATATGACTTCAAAATAATGGGTAGGGGGTTTGAACCCAGAGAGTGTGTTTGCTTTGACTGATTGTTGATTCGTTTGGGTGGGTTTTTTTCAACAAAATTGTTTACACCAAATCTAATTGTTTGTTGATGCTGTAGCTGATAGCACGTATTCTCCTATACTAACATAAGAATTAGAACTTGAGAAAAAATATGGGCAAAACAAATTGAGATAATAAATCTACAAGCCCCCCTCTCCTCACAGGATAGGCATTGTCTACTTTGTTAGCATACAATGTTGCAAGAGGTTTGGTTTGGTTACCAGTTTTACGTCCCCTGCAACACTGTAAAGTCATTTAAGAGACAGGCTACTTCGACCCTGCCTGTCAGGGCCAACCCGGACTGAGAGAGAAAAAGCCCAGATCGTCCGCGACCGATGATCGAACTCGGGTCTTCCACATAATAGGCGAAGAGCCTAACCGTTGCACCACAGCGCCGGTGGTGCAAGAGGGGTGATAATAAAATTATCCAAAACTCAACAAAGAACTCAGTATAAAGTCTTAAAAACTATATGTGTGCTTGGAATTGGAGACACTCCAGTTGTTTGTTACCTCAGGTACCTGTAGCTGTCTTACCAACGGAGCCAGTTATTTCCATAGAGGCCATTGCACTTTGCATGTACTTGAATGCAACCAGTCAAGCTCAGCTTAAGGCTCCTATGGTTTAATATTACGCCCCTGCCCCACCCATTTCAGGTCATTGAGTTTGTCAGTCCAAGGCTACTTGTGTGAGTTTGGGTTCTTTTACTTCATTATTGATTCATAGTCTTGTGTTTAATGGAACTTCATAGGTCTAATAGGTCAGTGATAGGGATATGGCAGAGGTTAAGACCCACACACTGTGTACAACTAAGTCATTGATATTTCTATGTTTCCAGTTACAAAGGGTTAAATGAATGCCCCTCCCCCCTCCCCCCATATCCACCCGAAACCTGCCTTTTTATACAGAAATTGAACACTTAGTGAGAAAGATCTCAAAATTCTGTGCCACCACATAAACACAAAATGGAACAAGTCACAGGGAAGGTAAAGTCTACCAGAGTGAAAACATAAGGATAAAACGACAAAAGAAGCTGGCGCCTCTATAAATACATAACTTCTAAATAACTACAATTATTCCAAGAGAACAGCTGATACACTCAAAACTTGTTGAATGAAGTTCATATGTGGCCATTCTTGTCTTACTAATCTCCAACATAATGTTCTTTTCTCTTCCCCAGCTCTATGTGGACATGGTCTCCCTCCTGTCTGACCACCAGGAACTGGTGGACGACTTCGCTGGCTTCCTGCTCTCCTTCCAGGCTGTGGTCTGTGGCTGTTTTGTGCCCAGCCTGGAGTACACACAAATAAGAGAGATTCTCAGGAAACTGGAGGTGAGTGGCTGCTTTTTGGTATAATTAGATACATTGAAACATTTTAGAATGAGGGAACTGTTTAAAAAGCATATTGTCAGTGTGCATCTTCCTCTTACTTTTCAAATGTACAAATTGAAAGCAAAGTGTTTTAGAAAGCACATCATTTACAGTATATACAGACATAGATATAAATTACCTTTATCATTACCATGCATTCTCACTTCCACTTAACAAAAATTTGAACTCATAAATTATGTAAATACTTTTCACATAATTGTTGTAGTCATTGCTCTTTGATAACAACTTTTTTTTCTCACTTTGTAGCGCTGGTGGACTCTTCTACCTATTTTTATCTATCATCTACTCTCTTTTTACATGTTTTTATCTATATTCTACTTTCAGCTTTACTGCGAGTCCTCCACCTGCTCGTTCCAACGCACGCTGAAAATGCTGCTACGCTGGCTGTCCATGACTCAGGAGGACCAACTGGACATGGCGCTCAAGGAGAAACTGCTGGCCATCTTCAAACACGTGCCGGGTCTCATGGACTATCTCATGTCCTACTTCCTGCAGGATTCAGTCCCAGACTGGTAAGATCCCCGATCGCGGACGATCTGGGGTTTTTTCTGCAGGGATTTTTCCCCTCTCAGTCCGGGTTGGCCCTGACAGGCAGGGTCGAAGTAGCCCATCTCTTAAATGACCTTATAGTGTTGCAGGGGACGTAAAACTGGTAACCAAACCAAACCTGTCTGTATTCTATCTCCAATGTTTTAGTAAGCTGAGTCTGTGATGAATGTGTCACTATGTGAATTTTAGGTATGGCAGAATTCAAGGTGTCAGGACATTGAAGATTAAATATATGTATAGCACTTCTTATTGACCGTACTTTTTTGTACAGTGGGCTTTTTTCTTTGTGTGTGGGGATGAATATCCCTAGTACATGTGATTAGTATCTTTGGTTTGAAAAGGAATACTTACCTTTCATCTCTTTATTGTCTTGTAATGTTTTCACCCTTCTGATTTGTGTGTTTTTGGAATAAAGAAAACATTCCTACCATGTGGTTATGAAAATCATAGCCTATTTATCATGGTTTCGTCACCTCAAAAGATGACTGATGAATATGCTTTTATGTATACAAGATATAAGAGTAGGAATATAAGGATATATTTACAGGTCTCTATAGAACCATAGTCCTCTTTGCTTTTTCCTTTCTTAAATAACCTATGACAAGAGAGATGTTTTTTGTTCCTTTTATGCAGTCAAGACGAGGACTTTGAGGAGGTGGACCTGGAGGCGAAAATGGAACTCGGTGAACCAGCAGACGAGTTTGAAGAGATTGAGCTGTCCAAAGGACGTGATAACTACAACACCAGGCAGTGCTCATGCTCCTGTCATGAAGACACGCAAGATCCTCGGATCAGACGCAGAATCAATCATTGCTTCTCCTGCAGCTTACAGGTAGACTACTCGGGCACACTTACTGCCCATACTTTTTTCTTTTACTATCCCATCTAAATTTCAGTTTGGTAAGATTGTTGACACAAAGCATACCAGTATCAGTAGATTTACAGAAAGAGTTTGTGAACAGATAAATGTGTAAAGGCATTAGTTCGAACTTATTTTGGTTTTAAATCAACTCCTTGAAACCTAATGCTGCCATAAAAATTTTCTTTGCTGCAAAAATCAGAAAAAAACATTAATTTCTGGTCTCATATTCTTTCTGGATCTTTGAAAATGTCATCCACCCCCAATCAGTGCATAACTCCCCTTACCGGTGTCTGAGGTGCAATGGTTAGGCTCTTTGCCTATCGTGCAGAGGATGGAAGTTTGATTTCTATGTTAGACGAACATTTCCATCATTCTCCTGGGATGTTGTGTCCCTTTCAGCCCTCGTTGGGCCCGGACAAGCAAGGTAAAAGTAGCTTGCCTCTGAAATGACCTTGGAGTGTTACAAGGGGTTTAAAAAATAAACTAGACCAAACCAAACTAACTTCCCTTTGGCTACAGGTGTGCTGATTAAAGATTACATTTAGTATTTTAAAGTAAGATTCTATTCAGAGTAAAAATTATGACTGTTCTAAATGTTGACCTTAAAAAAAACAGCAGTCTTTTTATGATAAATTATCTTTGACAACTTGTATTTTTTATATGAGTATGTTCCAGATTGAATTATAGGATTTACTCGAGACTAACCATTGCACCCGTCAATCATGTAGCATATTGTGGAAGCTACAGTATGACATTGACGTTTTGGCCTTTCTTCCCAGATGTATGACGGACTGCCTGTACTGCGGAGGTCACGACATGAATATCAACAATTAAAGGTCATCTATCCACTGGAGGAGAAGGAGAAACTAGCCAGAGCCAAAAAAGAGGCTGCCAAGTTGGCCTTAGCTAAAGCTCGAGCTCAACGCAAACTCACAAAGCAGAAAAAGAAGCCTAACAACAAGAAGAAAGGCAAGCCAGTAGGACGGCCGAGAAAGAAATCGGTGGCAGTGGATGATAAGTCTGAGCCAGGCATTGTGGAGGCGGGGCCAACAGGTGCTAGTGTTCCCATTCCTCCATCGACCTCTCAACTCGGGCAGGAACCTGATACCAGTCTAACTGATTTGTCGGATTTCAGAGTAGCTGGTGTGTGTGAGGTCAGGTCAACTGCTTCATCAGGGGTCAAGTTAGCTGGTTCATCGGCATTCATATCAACTGGCTCATCAGAGGTTGGGTCAGCAGGTTTGTCAGAGGCCAGACCTGTTTCCCCGCCTGGGATGAATGCCCAGTTGACGTCTCTGTCCAACAGGTCAGAAGACCCACCTGGCCTACAAGAGGCTTCTACGGGAGTCAGTTCAGAAGAGACTTTCACCAAGCCAACAAGTGAGACACAAATCAGTGACAACAGTATTAAACTTAAAATTGTGCTCAACTCAGGAGCCAGAAAGTCGGTGCCATCTCTCAGTGCTGACAGTGGATTATCCTCTGTGTCCAGTTCTAGTTCTGTGACGTCATCAGTGACTCTCCGACCTGAGCTCCCAACACAGACAGCGTTAGTCGCCCTAACTGCCCCCACAACCTCTATACCAACAAAGCCAGTGGGCACACCATTGCAAATGCCTTTTATGGCTCAACCACCTACACCAAGGAGTCAGGCCCCACGAATGCCAAACATGCCCATGTCTACAGGTCTCAGACTTCCAGTCTTTGTCAGTTTCAAGCCCCAGAGGTTCTTACCCCCCGAGGCACTGAATACATCATCAGACTCAACTTCTTCAGTCAAAAAGGTATCAAAGTCTAAAGTAAAAAAGTCTCAGAGCAAATCAGGCAAGTCAAAATCCTCAAAAAAATTTGTGGCCTTGGAGAATATTTCAGAGGAAAAGGCTAACTCTGAAAACATCAGTGTTTCCCTCCAAGCACAGCCTACGGAACCCATTCCCTCCACCTCTCTTGAGACAACTATTCCTGATTGTGCAACATCAGTACAGACAACAACTTCAAAAGTAGTCCCCACGCCAGACATGGTCAATCCCAGTCGTGAAGCAGGTGCTGGAGCTGCGGTAGATCCTCTCGGTGCATCTCAGCCAAGACTAGTCACACCTCCTCGGCAACAAAACCAGGGGGCACCAGACTTTCACACACTGGACTCCAATTCTCAGACGCCGGCCGTCGCAAGCTCTAGTGTTAACAACAACGATGAGGCTTTCACAGTGCCTGCTGATGTTTTTGAATTGACTATCGGAGATAGTATACTGCAAATCTCCCCTCACAAACTGAAAAGCAGGATCCCTGGCTCACTGATTCGCGCTCACCTTGAGCAGTTTTCGCTCAGTGGCTATGAAGAGTCTCTGGACATACATCAAATCCAGCAACTTGCCCAGGCCTTCTCTCCCAGCAAAGCCGGCGCCGAGTCTATGTCAAAATTTGACCTCATGGCCTTCTTGGAGTCTTCCAACTTAACCTTGAGGGATTCCTTATTCCCCGGCTCTAGCAACTCAGAGGCTGGTACGACAGGTCGCATTTCTTTCGCTGGTGCACTCGCACAGAACAAACCACTGGGTGATGATGAAGAGTTGATAGCGGGGTCAGGGTTGGTAGAGGTTGAGGGTCAAGGTTCTGCCGGGACTTCAGGCAGCCTCACTGGTGAGGATCAGCTGACAATAGAGCAGAGCAGAAGGGACGTGGCAGAAGAGTCTGTAGAGGATGCTGTATGTCCAGAAGAAAGCGACTCATCGCTGGTGAATCCACCTTCTGTCGCTACTATGGATGTTCTAAATTGGAATGAGTGAGTTCATCTATTATGTAATTTATTGATGGGTTATTACATTGATATCTTTAGATTGTGAAACTTATCTACAGTCAACCTTCTTTTTTCTATTCAAATGTCAAAAGAGTTAGGCTTAGACACAACAAAAGATTTTATGCCTGTCATTGTCATCTGTAGGCCTACACGCTAGTTACTTTCAATAGTGAATCCACACTAGAACTCAGAAAGGTACAGTTAAGTCCGCTTAATTCGAACTCTGATAATTTGATTTTCTTTTAATTCGAATCAGTGTTGGACTAACGATTTTTCTCTTCTTTGTCTCCATTCGAAATACCAAAAGCCTTGTCTGCAAAAAATGTGCATACTTCAAATTCCAGCCTGAGTCTAGCCAATCAGCTATGACCGGACCGCGTTTGAATGCATGGGGCATAGGCTGTCAGTATCGTCATCAATTACAATTTTTGAGTACTCGTACTAGTATTAGAATTTTTACTATCGGCTCGTAACAAAACATACATGGACCGTTAAACGCTTTACACACTGCCAAGATGGATGGTATGCTCTGTGGTTCTCTCTTTCTCTCTCTCTCTTTTCCTTGATTTGAAGTGTAAGTAACTCAATCTCAGATAATTTGAGGTGCTTGCTTCATCCCAACTACTTTGAATGAAGCGGATTCCACTGTGTATTTAGCACATACGGACACGTATATACTAGTACTATATGCATGCCTAGTGGTGAGGGGCTAAAACAGCCAAAGGTGCTGGCGCCTCTATAAACAACTTACTTTAAACTAACTAGCCTAGTGGTGATATGAGTGACATATATTTTGCAAATCACAGAATGCTGTGTGCTCTCTGGACTGTAAATGCCTCTCACATTGTCATCCCTTTGTCAAAGGTGGACTTGGACTTATTACCATGAGCATTTCCACCAAACGCTCTTTATTCTGACTTAAAAAGTAAAATTGCATTAAATTCTTTTGCAACTGACAGTTTAAGGCCAACATATGACCAGAAACTTAGATGTTGATAATTAATTAGTTTATAGGAATTTTATGGAAATGCACAGATAATGTGGCGCTTGACAAATAAATTTTGTTCAGTCTTTGCAAGATAAGAATGTGTTGAGAAAAACCAGGCTAGAAATACAGGGGAAGGTAATAAGCTTCAGATAGGAAATAGCTGTTCAAGATGTGTGTCAAGTTTACATGTTTGAGTTATATACACTCATTTACATGTACATGTGTAGCAGTAGTAATACAATAGAATGTTTAATAGAATTAAAATGGATACAAATTTTATTGACCTTGACCCCCTTCGCATTGAATGTGTGCAAATGCTAATGTATATGTATTTCCTTTCTGATACAACAATTGCCAGTATTATTGTCATTCTTGAAACTGATTATGTTTGATATTATCAAATGAGAAAATTGTCATCAGCATCATTATTTTAAAAAGATTTTTTATTCATCAGCATTTGTTTTTTTTGTTTTTTTCATTTCCACAGAGAATGGGACATGGCTATCCTGAATGTTGTCACTGAAGAAGGAATCACTCCGTCTGCCATAGCTCGAATACACAGGCAGATACCTGAGAAGTCCTTAGATGAGGTAAATGACAAAATCACTTCAGCTGAGTTCACTGACAAAATCATTATTGCATCTTTCACCTTTAAATAGTTAGAGTAAATAGATCCAGGACAAGACATTTTGTCACATGAATTTGAATTGTCTTTATAATAAGTAATCCCTTTTTCCCTCTCACCCCCAGCTCCTCCTTTCCCAACAGTTATTCTATACCTCGCATAAAATAGATTTAAGCTACCAGTACCACCTACTACATATAATTTTTATGTCAAATGGTTTGTTTTTTTCGTCTTTCATTTCTGTTTTTTTATTGTCTGCTGGGATTTTGTTTCCCTTTCAGTTTGGTCTGGCCCTGACAACAGCGTCAAGGGTCACCCACCTCGAAAATTACTTTATATAGTGTTGCAAGGGGCATAACACCAAAACCAAGCCCGAAGAGTTTAATGCCAAAACAAGTAATGCTTTTCTATCCTCACACTTAAATTGTTTGATTGCCATTAAAATTGTATTTAGAACTGGCTTATGACAATGCAGGCAATTAATTTTATTCTTTATTGTGTTTTCCACAGATATCTTCACGAGCAGAGTTGTTGATACAGTGGGTTCAAAGCAATGCAGACACAGACACAGACACTGGGAGTGAGGCTGGTACCTGATGAGTGGATGAGCTGTTTTATTGGGCCAGTAGCTTTGGACTGTCTTCAGCTTTGGACTGTCTTCAATGAACCCTAAGGAAAATTATGACTATAGTACAAATTTGTGGATGTTTTGTTTCACAGTACCGGTAGTGTTCATGAAGTCAGCAAATGAAATTTGCACCGTTACGATCTCAATTGGTTTGTTTGAATCATTTTTTTCAAATGTGATTAGTGAAACAGCTGAGCATGGATACCTGGAACTCATCAAGGATTGACAAATTTGTTAAACACATCTGTAAATCAAGTGCATCGTAGTAGTACAATTCAAGGGATATATTACGTGAAAATCAAGGAAATGATTGTTACATTAGAATGGTCAGAAAATGAATCACTGATCACCTCCCGTGGCCTGATCATATTGAAACATGACCTTGCGCAATCTACTGTCCTTACATAATCAGTTTCTTACCCATGCCATCACATTCAACAGTCACACATTCTGACACAAACATGCACACAAACGCAAATATATCTCAAGAAGCTGTGGTGCCTAACAGTATTCAGTGCACACTACAGATAGTGTACAATCACGTGCACCAGTATGTATGTGTATCATGCTCTGTAAGGGACAGGCTGATAACGATGGCTATTTGCTTTCCATCATGACTAGAATAATTTGGATTTCAATCAGTTGTAAGGACAAGTTGTCCCTGATCAACAACATCAAGCATGCAACTGTATAGTCATACCTCATTAAACCACCTATGTTGGTACAAGCATGAAGTTGCCGGTACAGCAGACTACACTAAGATAGCACTGAAGCACTGACTACCCAATGTCAAGGATAGGATTCTGTCATGACTAAAGGCAGAGCAATATCTTAATGAGCTGGAATAGTAAAAAAAAATGTCTAGTTTTTCGTGCAAAATCAAGCACAAGTGATTTTCTGTTGATGTTGTCTTTATTAGTGTTAGAGACAGACTGGCCAGTTTTACCTCAACTACTTTTGTTTTGTGGGATAGCCATGCACAGGTCGTGTTGTATGATCCATAAATCTTGATCAGTATTGTCAGTCAGCTGGCTGGCAGTGTTTCAGAGCAAAACTGAATTAGTTTTGTACAGTAGTACAGACAGTACAACTCTGGTCGATGGCGGTACTTTCAGACTATTGATCTGTTTATTTAGTATTTCTTTCCATACAGTGGTCATGTGAGGTACAAGCGAGGCTGTTGGTTTCGTGTTATTTATTTATAGAGACACCAGCTTCTTTGGCTGTTTGAGCCAAACGAGGTTGTTGGAACAACGAGGTTTGATTGAATATTAATAATTTAGCAATCTGTGAAAATCGCTTAATTTATTTATGATTTGTGACATTCATTTAATGTTAGTCTTTCACTTTCCTTTTTTAATTATCATACTGTGTTTTGGTAAAAAGGAGGTGAAGTCGTTAATTTCACCACAGAACTTAAGGCACGATTTACATGTACTTTTTAACATCACTTTGTAGCCCCACTGTTTGGTGGCCTGCCTTTATTATGATAAGTGTGTCATGATTGGAATGAAGAATATCGATATCTAAATCTGTTGTGGATATTTTGCTACAGTAGAGCATCAATACTCCAACTCAGACCCATCCCCTACAAATTGTCGGATTATAATAAGATCTGTTGAATTTGTTACTCGATACATGAAACAAGAAAATATGTGGTTCCCAGTCCCACTCAACCCGTTCTTTTCTCTCACAAGCGAGTTTATCAGATTATTGGCGCTCTTCTGTACATTTTTATCAATTAATTTGTCTTTTTTTTTCAAATGCATTTTCACCTGTCAATTCTTCTCTTCCAATGGACGAAGTATAATCATTGAGAGCAGTAATTTTACTCATGAACTTGTATACAGTGTATTTAAAATTGCACCAGTTTTGTAATTTGCTTCACTGACATGTGTATGGTTTTTGTATTGTTGCAGTGTATCAGCACTGAACAGGACGTTATAAATTAAATGAAGGATCATTTTACAATTGATGGCACCTTTATTGGTTTCTTTGGGTTTTTTATCTCTCACTGCGATGCTTTGAAGATTGTCTGAGTTTTGAAACGTGTCCCTATTCATGACTAACCAGTAATGTTGTCGTCTGTATAATACATATTGAGAGCTGTAACCCACAATTTCTATACATGTATTAATGGCCAACTCCTGCAGGTGTTAATGTGCTTTGCTCCTTCCATTTCTTTCCTTGCATTAGTATTGCTTTAGAATCTATTTCTCACACTTAAGTGACCTCAATGTTACGATTGTGGGGTACCGGTAAAACCTCAACAGAGTAACAAAGGTTTGGGGTTGTTGTTTTTTGTTTGGTTACCAGTTTTACGTCCCCTGCGGCACTGTAAGGTCATTTAAGAGATGGGCTACTTTGACCCTGCCTGTCAGGAGAGGGAAAAGATTTCCACGGAAAAAAACGAAGATCGACTGCCACTGGGATCAAACTCAGGTCACCCGCATGACAGGCAAAGAGCCTAACCATTACACCACAGCGCCAGTTAGCAAAGGAGGCTAATGAAAACACATCAAACCGTATGAAACAGCCAAAGTTGAAGAAAGAAATACATGTATAACATAACCTCAACTTGCTTTTAGTTTCAGACCAGGATCACCCACTACTCAGACCACAGCAAGAATGGCCAAGTTCATGGTCAAACACAAACTTGATGTGAAACAAGCATGGAATGTGGACATAAAAAAAATCCTAGACTATACTGAGTATCCAACAACCAGAATTCATTCTATTCTCAGTCAAGACTCACTCTTGTAATGTTTAGTGGTTCATTAACATTACCGGCGCTGTAGTGTAGTGGTTAGGCTCTTCGTCTGCCATGGGGAAGACCCGAGTTCGATCCCATTTTTTTTTATTTCTGCTTTGACTTTTCCCCTCTCAGTCTCAGTCCAGGTTAGCTTTGACAGGCAGGGTCGAAGTAGCACGTCTCTTAAATGACCTCACAGTGTTGCAGAGGACGTAAAACTGTAACCAAACTAACCAAGAATCAATGACATAGTTGGTTCTCCAATGTCCAAGTACATCATGTACATGTAGGCCTACCGTTATTAGTTAGTTTTTGGTTTAACTCCCCCTGCAACACGCATAAGGCCATTAAAGGTGCGGGACTTCCAAATGTTACGTTAATCTCTGCCAGGATGCAGATTGTAGCCGTCAAAACTAAAACAAAAATCTCCATGAACCTCCCGCTGTCGGTACTCCAAGGCTTCAAATTTATTGTAGTTGCATGCTTTGACGCTCGGCAACAGGCGTCCCCCCGCCCCTCCCAACCCTCTTTTACTTTAATCATCATTTTATAGGAGTAAATGGAAGCGCATGTTGGTAATAGGCCTACTTGTGTAAGATATATGCCGAAAACGGACCATCATTATATTTGGACCGAAAAAGCTCAGTTTCTCCCCTCAAGAGCGCAAACCATTTGTTGCATAGTTTGTCTTGAGGTGCAGGCAAAGCAGTAATGCCTTCTCCTTGTGATGTTATCTTGGGTGACATTACACATTTACATGTACCATGTTCCCACCTTTCTCACTCCTTCCAACCGGCATCTGTGGTGTGTAATGGTCAGGCTCTTCGTCTATCACGCCGAAGACCCAAGTTCGATCTCACGTGCGGAAGATCCAAGTTTTTTTTCTGGAATTTGTCTCTCTCCACAGTCTCAGCCTTATTTTATTAAGCCTACGATCTATTTATAAAGTGTGAATTTCGAGGATTTGTTTCATTAGAAAATATACTCACAAACACGTAACGGTAACGATATAACACAAAACTGTTTTCGAGGTGTTTGTGTGTTGGGGGGGGGGGGGGGGGATGGTGAGTACAGTTGATGATTTTATGGAGCTCCTTGTTCGTCAGTTTATGAAAAGAAGAAAAAAAACCAATGTCTTCAGTCTATATTGCAAAATGCAAGAAGATAGCGTTACACATGTACATTACTTCGTTCCCTCTCAAGTGCTGTGAGTGAGAGCACAACACAACGGCTCTGGTTCAGTTCATACGACACGGCGAGCGAGACAGGCTTGCGCTCTGACATACATAGAGCAAAGTGCACTCCCAAGTGGTCGTTTCCTTTGCCGGTCTGGGTCAGATCCAATGCACGATTACTTATATAATATATGTCAATGGTTTAAGTATTATCTGCTTTGTCTATTGTCTGCCTGTTATCATGAGCATAGATCACAATATAATTAATTATGGAAGGCTTTTCCGTTATGTTGATGTGAACATTAGAAAAGCTTGCACTTGCAGGGCAGTACTCTTCAGACAAAGGTGTTATCGTTGACTCTCCAACACAAAGAGCAGTTAGTAGTGAAAGATAGGATTACTCATGCAGAGCTGCTTTTTCAGAAATATTATGATTGTTGTTGTTGTCGATCAGGGACTTATATGGGTTATGCACCCTTCAAGTAGGCTAGTCTTTTGGGGCCGTTAACAAACCAAGTGGACAGCGATTGGGTGGGGGGGGGGGGGGAAGTGTAAAATGTCCACACCCTGTCAACTGGAGGGGAGGCGGGGTGCAGCAGCCTGTCCATGTGGACAAATTAATGAAAGCAAGAGCCCTTTGTCTTTGAGCTAGGCTACAACTTGCCTTTTATGTCAATCTATAAAGATAAAAAAGCTGCAAACCCTCATGCCCATGAAACGCCCCTGAAGACGTCACAATTGCCGCGGATGGCCATCTCGTGACGTCAGCTGGGTTGTGAGTGGATTCTCCACGCTCGAGTAGGCCTTCCGTAGGCCTTTGCTACATTGATACAATAATAATACAGTTGACGTGATACACTGGTGATCAGTGATTTCCTCACGCGCCGTAGTTGTGTGCATGTGTTTATATCCGTGACTTAGATCTGTATAGAGCTAGATTTGCTACTGCAGTAAATTTGTGTTGTTATTGTAAATACAGCCCAATGTGCATACGTCAGTACTTGCCTAAAATCACGTTAGAATCTTTCTTTTTGGTGTGTGATGATGAATTGGATTTCGTGTCTTTCAGGGTAAGTAGCCTACCAATAGGCCTATCGGTAATGTCAATGTCAATAGGGTTTTCGTTTATTTTGCTGTTTATAGCATCTCTTGCATTGGAGTTGAAGTGTTCGACATCCAGGAATGAAATGTGGGTTGATGGCGCAGCAGATGAACTGTCAACGTGTTATTAGGTTATTGGTGTAATGCAAGCTAGCCTACGAAGTGCAGTTTATATATTGTGTGCACAGTCTGGCCTACCGATAGTCTACCCCTTTGAAAAAAGGGGGTAAGGGCTCTGGAGAGAGAGAGGAAGTCGACTAGTCTGTTGATGTAAAAACCTCGCCAACACAAATACAGTGGAACTTCCCAATAACGACATCGCTCGGGACCGTAAAATTATGTCGTTATTCAGAATACAAGAAGTTTCCAAGATGACGCGGACATTGGGGTGTGGTAAATCCGTCAATGAAACAATGTGTTGTGCTGG
>JAUKPP010092232.1:0-15869 GCA_032273245.1 Phyllaplysia taylori
TTTTAAACCCAAAAATGACCTCATCTGAATTTTCATTGGATAGCACCTTCAACTGTAAAATGACTCGTAGCTAAAAAGGGTGGCTCGCGACATCCGACGGGTTTTCCTTCGCACCCACACATATAGGATGAAAATTAAATTAAAAATAATTGTAAAATCGACAACTTTATTGGTTGAGTGTATAATTTGTGTGTAGATAATAAAATCATAAAAAAACATGTCATTTTGAACTTGTATGGGGACCATCATTATCTGCAATATTTGAGAGTATTTATTGTTTGTATTTATGTTTGTCAGAGGAAGGCTATGGAGGCAAGTCAGAGGAACATCTGCTGGTTCTGCTCAAGTCCAACTCCTTGAAGAATCTGAAGCGCTACCTGCGCAAGTCATACTCGGCCCCGGAGAGTAATGCTCGCCACAAGTTGTGGCAAAACTTGTGTGTTCATCTGCTCAAGGCCGGAGGAAGTTTGTACAACAGTGTGGCCGCTGAGCTGTACCAGGGGCTGCGTGAGTACTGAGCAAGGATGCTGCTTCCTTTTGAAGTTATTTATTTACATAGAGACACCAGCTTTTTTGGCTAAACTTAACATTGTCATCTGTGTAGAACAAAAGAAAAACTTAGGTTTGGTTTGGTTTCAGCTTTTCGTCTCTTTCAATACTGTAAGGTCATTTAAGAGTCGGGCTACTTCAACTTGTAGAAGCTTTGGGCCAACAAAAAGGAGTGGTGATACATGCTATAGAAGCATAGACATGTCATCAAGGATTTCTGCAAAAGAGCTCTATTTGCAGTAGTAGAGAATAAAAGAGGATAGAATTGCCTTTGTATTTTGTTTAGCAGAGGTACCGATTTTCCAGATAAATTCGAAAATCCAGATATCTGAACCACTCTTTTGTCCATTCTAAGCAATTCAACAGCTTTTAAGCCAGGCAGAATAACTGCATTTGCGGATGATTTTTCTTATCCAGTAGGCACCTCTACTTTAGAAAAGAAAGTTTGATGTATCAAAAACAGATATTTGTACTCTTTCAATGTTGTAATGGTGTTTTTGAGCAAAAGGGTACGCAGGTAGGGGTTTATCTTGGAGAGACTTGTATGCTGTCATTCTTGCTGTCGTTATTTTGATTATCATCTCTGTCATCCTCGTGTCATGTGCGTGTTTGTGTGTTTCCCAGCGGAGGAGGACTACCCCCTGCCCACCTTCGTGGACCAGCAGCGTCTGTACCACTACCACCTGACCCCGGGTGGACGTAAGACGGTCAAGACCATCATGGACGTCATCTCCTCCCTCAGCCCCGACATCGTGTTCTGCCCGCTGCTCTACCCTTTGGCCTCGCTGTTCCTGCACTACACTGATGCCGAGACGTGCTGTAACTGCATGCAGGCCTTGCTGCGCAGTAATATGCCCATGTACATCACCCAGACGCAGACGGCAGCCGATGCCACAAAGTTTGTGCTGCGGGATTTGGCAAAGAAGTACACCGTGAGTTGGGGTCGGAATTTGTGCAATGGATTAATGAGGTTCATCTTATCATTGAGTTGAATATACTATAGAAATGAATAATTTAGATCCAGACTTTTCACCTTTTATGAGTTGTTACATTCTGTGACAAGAGGGCTAAGAGTTCACATGGTGAAACATGTTTGTAAATGAATGTTCAAAAGCCCTATGATAATAAATGTTTTTTACTCTTTTTTTTCATTTCCTTTTTTTTTTTTTTTATGTCAAATGATGTCAGCTTTTTGTTGCCTTTTTGCCTTTTTTTCGTTTAAGCTTTTCTTTTCTGTTTTAACCAAAAAAAAACAACCTATGATAGAATATATATTTTTTTCTCTTTACAGAAAAAGGCTTATGACTTGGTGAGCAGAAGCTCCAACAATGTAGAGAGTGTGTATGAAAGCTGGGAAGTTTGGATATTTCGTGATCTGCCCTTTCAGTATTTGGTGAGTAGCTTCATACCCTCTTTTGTTATAGGCCAATTGTACATTTGTTGTGTAAGTACACATATCCAAATTTTAGCAGGCATCTATTCGAAACAACATTATTTGAAATTGCAGGGAGAAAGATTTATAACTATTGAAATATTGTAATAGTGGTGGTTTATTAATCCTATCCCATCACTCTAGTTTCTTTCTCTCTCTCTCTCCCTAGTTCTTTCTGTCTCTCTCTCTCTCTCTCTCCCTCTCACACACATACACACACACACATTACGATGTTCCTTCTTTATCTTGAGCCATATATGGCCTTCATGTCACTGGTAAAAAGCTGAAAAGAAATGAATTCATGAAATAAGAAAGTAATCTTCTCTACTCTCATCTTGTATGTGATTTCATATCTTTGACAATAACTGACCAGAGAGTTTATATTGATAAGTAGACTTTATGTTTGTGTTTTGTTTTTCTCCATGTGACCTCATGTATCGTCCCCCAGGTGTGTGTCATCGACAGCTATCTGCTGGAGGGTTACAAGGTTCTCTATCGCATCACCCTGGCCCTTGTCCAGCTCTACGCTAAAGACATGGGTATGTAGCTCTAACTGAAACGCTTGAAGAGATTCATCACAAAATTTGTTATGTATATTGCAAATATATAAAAAAATTCAGCTATGTAACTTTTGATTATTAATTGTTGTAAAAAATTGACACAGAAAAAAATCACAAGGTGCTTTATTTATTCTTAAAATTATAGCATCAATGTAGATTTTTTTCCTTCCTTCACAAGCATTTTCTCTCCCCTCTCTCTCTTTTTTTCTCTCCCCCTCTCCCTCTGTCTCTCCCTCTCTTTTTTTCTCTCCCCCCTCTCACTCTGTTAATCTCTCTCCCTCACACATATATTGTACACTACTCACGCAGGCTCATGACTCAGCTTATTTTATCCATTATCTTCTCGATCACACAGCTCGGAAAGGCGGCCAGAATTCTCCCATCACCAACATCTCTGCTGCCATTTCTAGATTTTGTGCCTCTTTGCCAGACGATTCGAGGAAACTGCTCAAGGTATATTTTGTTTTCTTATAATCATCAAATGACAAACGTACTAGGGGAAACATATCCTTTTCTCATGTGATTCAAAGTCACTTATCTTGCTGCAAGACAAAAGAGCCAACCCACAGCACCATGTCCATGTATCAAGGAATTTCTTGGGCTTCTCTTGGTCTAGAGGTTGTGGTGTTGGCCTCTCATGCCAATGGTCCTAGGTTCAATCCCAGGGTAGTGCAGGCATCTTCTCCCCAAACATATTTCTTTGCCTTCCCAACCTTGTCTATTCTTTCAGCTTTACTCTCCATAGCAGTAGTAAGGAGTAAATAATTTATAGAGGTGCCAGCTTTTGTCTGTTTTTACCTCTTATAATTCTTTTTTACTTGAGCAGGCTCAAGTTTCTCTGGAGGTTTTTCTTTACATGCTAAATCAGCAACATTTCCTCTTTACAAAAATCCAGAACAGGCAAAGTTGTTTGTACTGCTTTAGAAAAAAAAAAGTTGACAGTGCCGTAAAATCTTCACCAGCCAATTAAGCATTCAGTCGCAAGTTCTCCCATCTTCAGGAGGCGTTTGGCATCAAGCGTCTGACTCGCAAGGAGATCCGCAGGCTGCAGGGAAATTACGAGCGCTACCTGAAACTCAAGTCCGAGTCGGATGATGCCATTCCGCGTGTTTCGTCTCGACTGAGTATGGGTCAGGGGGCCGTCAACCACCCTCACACGGGCCCTGTCGTTTTGGACAAGGCGGAGAACTCTGTGCTCACTAATGAAATGGTGAGTTTTTTTAACTGGATTGAGAGGCCATCTCTGGTTCAGAACTTGTTGGTTTTGCGTTGGGTTTTGGTTGGTTTTTGTGACTGGAAGAGGGGGGCTGGGGGGTGGGTAGGATGAGGGGCTCGGGTTCTGGGAATCTTTATTTGAGCAGTGTCTTGTAATTTCTAGTCTGAAAGATTAGTAGAAGGGCAGGAGCTTAGATTCATTTTTCAAGTGTCACACATTATTTTTTTTTAGTTAAAAATTAAGATGAAGCAGGATAGAGATAAAAGGAAAAGATCAAGCAAGAACAATATTAACCATCGCCTCTCTATGAATTCAGAATTTTATATTTTAGTGATGGTTTTTTTTTTTTTTTCTTCTTTTTGAGTTTGCACAAAATCTGGGCATCATATTAATTTCTATAGTAGTAGCGGAGAGTACTATGCCGCCGAGAGTCTAAACTCCCCCCCCTTTATAAAACATGAAGTGATGAACTACCGCACAAATTTTCCATTTTTGTTGCCAATGACATTTCCCACTTCCTAGATATAAAAAATGGCTCTGAATGGAAGCAAAATTTCGCACATTCACAGTTTTCTTAGAGTCTCTAGCGCATTGTTCTCTAGTTTAGACTCTTAATGTTAAGGATGTTATAAGCTCTTTGGTTGTATGGTAGTATGTTTTCTCTTGTATGTCTATAGTTGTACAAATTCTTGGTAAAATCTTCACCAATTCTACTCTATGCTTTACTTTTCCGTCCCATTGCTAGTTCTACAGAATTGTTTTTGGCACACAATGTTTTCTCTTTCGACTGTTTAGCTGCACAAAATCTGGGGCTGGATACCTCGTCGGCTGACCTTGAAGCGTCTGACCCAGCTGTATACGTCGGAGGAGCACGGCTTCTCGCTGACCACCATGTACGCACGTACGGAGATGTACGAACCCACGCTCATGATCATCAAGGCTGGAGTGGATGAGGTACATGGCTTGTCTGTCACACTCAGTGGAAAGTTTCCCAGAACTGGAGGCAATCTGCATCGTAAACGCACAAGACATCTTTCGTAAACGCAAGATTAGCGTCATTTCTGTGCGCTAAAAATTGTGACCTGTTTGCGCAAATAGCCACTGTCATGCAGTGTGAATGAAATCTATTGAGTTTGGTATCAGAAAAAAGAAATAAATATTTCTCTCACTGGAAACGTAATGCTAAAACAACTCTTTGTATGGACAGGAACACTTTTTCTTCAACAGAGCGTTCATCTCTGTTTTAACTTCTTACCCTTTGTTGATGACCCTTCATCAGGGTGTTACAAATTCCCTTCATCATTAACACTGAATTGCGAAACAAGAACTTAATAAATACTAATAGGCACCATATCAGAACAGGGGACCAAAGAAACAAAGAAAAACCTTTGTATGGTATAAAAAAACGAAAACTAATGATTCGAATGATTTTCTTCCTCATCCAGATATTTGGAGCGTACTGCACGACAGCGTGGTACACTCGCCATGAGGTGAACAAACCCACCATGTCTTTCTTCGGCACAGGCGAGACCTTTGTGTTTAGTCTCCAACCACGGAGCAAGAAATTCCCGTGGGTGGCCTTGACCGAGGGGAACCAGAACGCCCCGGATTTGTTTCAGGCTGGGGATGAGAACATGCTCATCATAGGCAGTGGGTACGTGTACTTGTGCAAGGGAGGGGCGGAGGAGGAAAGTAGGAGGCTAGAGCCATGAATTCTCTGAAGAAATCCTGGTGAACCTCCACGGATTCAAACTCGGGACCTCTTCATTTGTAGGCAGGCAAACTGTCGCTTAGCCACAGATGCCCTTATATTTTCATGTTCTCTCTTGTGTGTTATTTCAGTTAATTTCACAAAAACGCATTTTCAAATCAGATATTATTCTCAGCATTTGTGTTTTTCTCAACCCCATATTAGTAGTGTTGAGTATCTGTCTTCTTGTGTGCGAATGCAACTGTTTTTGTTTTGTTTTTAAAAATTTTGGCTTAACATTTCTTGCAGCTTTGTAAGGTCATTTCAGAGACAGGCTACCTTGACCCTGCCTGTCAGGGCCCACTCGGGCTGAGAGGGACGTTGTCCCAGCAGAAAAACAGAGATATACTCAATCAAACAAACTGCCCCATGTGGGCATTGAACTAACGTCTTCTGCATGGAAGGCAAAGAGCCTGATCTTTGCACCGCAGACATCATTAAATGCAGCTATGTATATTTTCAGTCATTCTCGTTAAATACTTCAGGCAAATGAGTTGTACTTTTCTTCTTTTCAACATTCCATATTGATGATATGTGAAATGTTTTTCTTTTCCTAACCAGGAACGGAGAAGCAATTTGCCTGGATCGTGAGTTGAACCGGTGCCGGTCAGTGCATTGCGACACTTTTGACAACGAACCCTTGTGTGATGGTGGAGAGTTTAGGTAGGCCAAAGTCATGTCTTGAGTATGAGCCGCGGAGAGATGGGTCTGCATTATTTTACAAGCTTACACTTTCCTCCTGTAGTTTGCCCATGATGTTGCCCACAGGCTGACATTCAGATACACAGGAAATGAAGATAGCAACACACGACATAGTTCAGTCCCATACTCAGTATTTATCCTAGAAAACCCAGGGTTATTTTCATTGCAGTGCATTGAGGCAGCAGGTCTGCCCCCCTTATCGGAAAAAACGTCTGTTGTATATGAGTATAGGACACCTCTATTTACATAACACTTTTCTTACAGCAACGCAACAACAAGAAAAGTTATCTTTGTATTATATGTATTCTGTTACAGCTGTAAATTACCCCCCCCTCCCTCAAATTTTGAAATCTCATATCAACCTTGTACAATAATCTCTCAGAAATATGTTCACATCATGTTGTCATTTTCCTCTTTCTCAGCTGCAAAGTGATGGAGGTTTACGGATTTGTAGACTGAGGAGTCAAGCTCAACCACGCAGTCGCCATTCCATTTCTTCTTCTTCCCTTACAATTCTGTGGACCACCGAGTTTTTAGCTTACGTGCCGGCCTAGTATTACTGACTATTTGCTCTTCATGTGGTAGATGTTGTGACTGGTGTAAGGGTTTAGCCGTTCTGCATATACTGTCGTAGCTGTGTTTGATGTGAGGAGAGTAGAGTTTAGCCTAGTATGGAATCTGGTTCGTTGTAACTTCATCTCTCGTATAATAGAATGTTTTTCCCCCCACCCTTCTCAGGCCAGGGGAAATGGTCTTTTGGTCCTTGTATAATCGGGACTGTTTTCGGCCCTTTTACTCTAATTCTTGTGGCTGCTTTGTGTGTTGGTTTAAAAATTAATTCATCCGGCATAATATTATTATACTTGTGTGTATGTTATGGGATACTTTCAGCAGTTTTTTAATGTCGATCCTTGAAACAAGTATTACTTGAGGCTGGAACTTCCAGTTTGCTCAACGTGCCTTTACATTCTTTCGTTCATGTCTATTTCTTTTTTTCTCTAGTGAGGATGAGGGTTGGTATCAAAATATGAATGAAGTGCTTGTTTATGCTTGTGGTGGTGGTTGACATGAAACTTGACCCTTTGCTTACCTGGAAACTATCACAGGGATATGTACTTGTCTGATGCAGGGAACGCTAAAGGGAAAACCAGCGCTGTGGTGTAAAGGTTAGGCTCTCCGCCTGTCATGCGGAAGACCCGAGTTTGATCCACGAGCGGACGATCTGTTATTTTTCTGCTGGGACTTTTCCTCTCTCAGCCTGGGTTGCCCTGACAGGCAGGGTTGAAGTAGCTTGTCTCTTAAATAACCTTGCAGTGTTGTGGGGGTGTAAAAGTGGTAGCCAATCCAATCGTAAAGGAAAAGTAGAAGCTTACAAAGCTCCTTTATTTATACATTGATTTAAAACTTGTGACTAGCCTTCCAGTCCTGTTAAGAGATGAAATAAACCAGAGCCGACTGTACGCTCCGACAGCTGAGGCCACTGACAGAGTTGTCAATTTGTGGTGAAACATTTAATTTTACTATCACAATTTTGATTTTTTTTATAGTCCTTTTATTTCTTGTATTACCTACCACATGTTTTTTATGCATTTATTCAGATTGTGATGTTTCTGTCATGTGCCAAGATTTCAGATGAAGGTAGCAAAGCCAATCCTTAAATATCTGATGTGAGATAGAAAGATCACGATAGCCGAAGTCTTTTATTTTCTGACGACCTTTTGATTTTACTTTTTTAAGTCAGTGTCATGTCAGAATTTTTTAGTGATCAATAGCAGTTGTGTGTTGTTGAGTTTTGACAAAGTATGTATATGGCAGGGCATGTTTGTACTAACTTTGATGTCAACTTGCTGACAATGAACAAGGTCATCATAATTGGCTCTGATGCAGGAACTACTTCAGATTGCAATTTTATGTGAGGTTTGACACTGTCCCTTCTTTATTGATATAATATCTTATACCTTGAACTGGAGCTGTGATTGAGGATCTACCTTGTGGAATGGGCCGAAAGTAGCACAAAGGCTACTGGGTCAGTAATTTTATTTTCTGCTGAAATATTTCCCACTTTTTGCAATAATCCTTGTACATAGGAAACATTTTTCAGTTTTGAGATATCGGTAATATTTTCTTGTGCTGACAAGTGATGAAAGTCAACGTGTGTACCGTAGTCGTTTATTGCAGATAAGAACAAAGTGATGTAATCTACCTGTGATATATTTTCTGTTTTGTTTTGTTTGGAACTATTCTTCTCATATTTTGTTTTGTTTTGTATTCCATTTCACTTGATGCAGCTTTTTTTAACATATGGCAGAACAATTTTTGTATTTAGCCTACCTACTGCTCAAAACCTTGCATGTTTTAGTCAGATCTTTCCTTTTTTCATTACTGTTTATTTTACTTTTGTATTTTTGTAGCCATAGAGACAGCGATATGTCTATATACATTTAAGTGTCGGATAATTCCGCATACTGAGTCCTAGGAGGCTAAAACAGCCAAAGACGCTGGTACCTCTCGAAATGAATAACTTCAAACTAAATACCAGAGTTCCAGTAAAAGAGTCAGTGTAAGATTTGCAAGTCGAGGGAACTGCTTTTTGGAAGATGTAGACACTTGAAGTTAAACTTATATTGTTTGATTGTGGACTCCATTGAAAGGCGCACAAATTAACAAAACTGGGGCTCTGGTGTAATGGTAAGGCTCTTAGTCTGTCATGTGGAAGACCCGAGTTCGATTCCACACGCGTACGATCTGGGGGTTTTCTGCTGGTTTTTTTTCCCTCTCAGTCTCAGCCCGGGTCGAAGTAGCATGTCTCTTAAATGACCTTACAGTATTTCAATGGATGTAAAATAACTGGTAACCAAACCATGAGGAAAGCATGAGGTAGATCATAATAGCATCTTCAGGTTTTGGTTTAAAAACTGAAGGAAGGTGAAGACATAGTAGTAAGAAGGTCTACAAAACAACATCTTATGGCTTGAGGCAATTGTCGCGCAACAGAATAATGTCAGAGGTCACCAATAAAGCAACAGCTTTCTTTTGCAATGGCAATGCTCAAAGTTGGATCAATCTTGATGGAATATTGATAATTGACTGTATTGCTGATACTTGCCAGACCCTATGAAGACAAGTAAAGCGCTACAAGAGCCTTGAGAATTCCACTTGCCAGCACAGGGGAGTGTAGAAATATCCTCCCACTTCCTCAAGCGTTGCGTCTTGTCCATAGTGTCTTAGGGCTTTCAATATGGCCAGCCTAACTTGTTTTCTGCACTTTATAATTATGTAGGCCAAGTTTAGCCTCTTTATTTATTTTCTAACTTAATTAGGCTTAAGTTTCCCTGAGACCTGCTCTTTCTGAGCTGCGTCGGTAGGCACTTTGTGCTTTCAAAAAGCAGGTATAATTGTCTTGTTTTAAAAAACCTCAAATACTTGACAATCAAAGAATACTGACTTGGCCACAGTCAATGTTACAAGTTTGGCGACAATGGAAATATTCAAAGTTAGGAAAATGGCCCGCCACTTTTAAAGGCATTTAATAGTAAAATATGCAAGATGATGTGGGGAATTGCGTAATGGGTAGATTATATTTCATAATAGCCCATGTTGGCTTGGCATTTTGGAAGCATCTCGGTGAAAGACGTGTCAATGTCTGCTGTGCTAGGAAGGAAACTTTTTATCGTCCGTCGTTTTTCTACAGGGAATCTCAACAAGTTACCTGGGTTTTACTTTGTCTCAAGATTATTTTAAGATGATGAGGAAGGAAAAGAGGCAGACGAAAAAAGAGATGGGAAGATAACATGAGAGAGTGGGCAGGCATGGAACGAAGTAAGACACTCAGGAAAGCCAAAAACCGAGGGGAATGGAGAGATTGTCGTAAAGACAATAAGGGATGTCCCGACGGATGTCCTGTGTAAGGGATTCGTAAGCCATAAGTAAGATTGTTTTGGGGAATTTTTTGTGCTAAGTGTATTTGGTATGATGGCTTTTGTGACCTGCCAGTAGTGGTATAGCCACCATTTTGTAGATATCTGAGGTCATGGGTTCATTTCTTGGGACTCTTGTCTTTTTTTTTTTCCTTAATGCCTCATTTTACTTCTTCTGAAAGTCGCAGTAGTATCACAGTGTCCAGAGTGGTGCAGTACCTCAGTCAAAAAATGTTTTTTCTGGAACCTTCTTGAAACCTAGTCAGGACTTGACTCCTCAAACTTACATGTAATCAATGACTTGCAGGTCATTTGGCAAATTATAGAAACTGTCAAAGGGCTTCGTCTTATGTAAGGACTTGTTAACGTATCAATCTGTTCAATACTTTAAAAAAAAAATATGTCTACCAGTTTCAAAAACTGTTGTGTAACTTACAAGCATACGAACAATACTCAAAAACTGGGCACATCCTATAGCCTTGGTTAAGTCATGTACAAATATTACACAGATGTATTAACTTCGTATTCAAGAGTGTACTGTGAATTTGAATATGCATATAATTTTTTTCAACACTTTATAGTCACTCAGCAAATAGGTTGACCCTGTGACTTGGCGCACTACTTTGGCATCCCAAGAAGTCTCGCAATCTCTTCCAGGGTTCCATACCAGTGTATGTGGAGTAATGGTTAGGGTCTTTGCCTGTCATGTGGAAGATCTGAGTTCAATCCCACGTGCGGATGATTTGAGTTCGATCCCACGTGCGAATGATCTGTGTTTTTCTGCTGGGATCGTCCCTCTCTGCCCAGATTGGCCCTGGCATGATGCAGGGTTGGATGAGCCTGTCTTTTAAATGACCTTACAGTGTTGCAAGGGAGGTAAAACTAGAAAGGAAACCAGTGTTTCATGACTGGCAGGTTTTTTTTGTTTTCTCCTCTGTGCCGCCGTGTGGTCTTAAAATGTTGAAGATTATAATAAACAAAATGCACTGAAAGCATAGAGGGCAATTATGTAATCAGGTCAGTAATGGATGTAGCTGTTTTAGAAAACAATTTTTATCTAATTTGTGCACATAATGTACTTGAATAGAATAAGCGGTTCCTATGTTTTTATCTGTGCTTTATGTAGTTTGTTGACTTTTTGCTCTTTGTATATATATCGTGCAATGGGAAATATATTTGCTGCCAAGAATCCAAAAGTGAGCCAATAGGATTCTGATGGTAGGCAAATGACTGCTGGCTATTTCGTATGGAGGGAATGAAAATGTGAAAAGCTTCATCACAAGGCGCATTATTCGCTCAAGGGCAGAAAGGGAGAAAACTGCAATTTACTGTTCTTAGTTAGCAATGATTGTGAAAGAAAAATCTATGTTGATACTGTAATTTTGAGAATTATAAAGTGCTTGTAGTTGTAGATTTTTTTCCGAGCCAAATGGATTTTAACGACAATCAGTTATCAAAAGTTATGTAGCTGAATTTCTGTTCTTCTTTTTTTCCATATAGACTAATGGATTTTTTAAAGTAAAACTTTTCAATACGTTGCATGATTGCTTTTTATTTTTTAAGGTTCTTGAAAATGTGTGGCTGTTGTATCAAATGTTCAAATGTGTAAATGTGTATAGATTTCTATAAAGGCTTGCGTCGGACAATCTTTGTCTTGTTGGTCACAATTCTGATGGCATTTAGGATGACCGTTGGTCAACTTGGTTTGGGTTCAGGCCCTAGTGGGATTGTTGTCTTGTATTTGTGTTGCAACGCATAAAATCAGATGCTCGTAAAAAAAGGAAGAACAGAGTTATCAGCCTTTTTCTGAGGGTCAGACAAGCTTTAGCATGAATGATTTTTGTCGCCTAATAATGCCTTCTGTGTCCATTTAAAAACGTTTTTCATGGTAAATTTCACTCAAGAACATTGTTAGAAAGAACAAAAGTGCAATTTTTCAACTTCCAGGCATTAATGGGCATTTTATTGTTAATTTCCTCCTGATAGTGGGTGACTCCCACTTGATCAAAATTGCAAATAACTCGGCTTCTATACAAGATAGATTGATAATTCATTCATAGACAGCAAGAGAGAGTTTCAAGGTTTAACATGATACCAATAGCTAAAAATGCCAACAAATTGACAAACGCCTGATTTCATCGCATTGCAACATATTTTAACTTCACTTGTACGTCTTCTTGAGGGATGAAACATGTATTTTACATATATATGCATGAAAACTTAATGTTTTTTTAATATGGGTACTTTTCATGTATGTCCCTTTTAGTGTTTGTGTGCCAAAGTGTCAGCATGCTCACCGGGCTTGTATTTATTCTGCATCAGATGTTTTATAGTCCATGTCTTTTACCATTGATGTATTGGTCAGCAAAGCTAGTTCTAACAGTTCTATAGACAAATACACTGGACAAATTGTCCTTTGACTGTTGTGCTTTTAGTTTGTGTCCCTCACAATGCATAATAGTGATGGCATCTGTAGCCGAGCGGTAGTGCATCGGCTTACATTGAGGAGGTCCTGGGTTTTAATTCTAGAAGATTCACAGGGAATTTTTGGAAGTTTTCTCATGTATCTGACCCCCATCCTATAGGAGATAGATGTAAAATTCAGAGGTCCTGCCTATCAAATGACCTTACAGCATTGCTAGGGATGTTAAACCAAAACCAAAAGCAAACAAAACCAATTTCCGAAGGCATAATAGTGGTGGCATCTGTAGTTTAGTGGTTCGGCTCTCATACTTGTCAGGTTGTAGGCCTGAGCTGTGTCCTTGGCACTTTACAAATTTCTCTCACTTCACCCAGGTGTAAATTGGTACAAGACCATAGATAGCAAAAGATATTGTCAGTATGTTTGTGTTTAAGCGCTTGTAAAATGGCAGCTTGCTTTGTTGGCTTCCCAGCAAGTTTAGAATATTTCTGGAGGATTTTAGTCTGCTAGGAGGATCATAGATTGTTAGACGCCCAGAGCCTGCTCTCCAGCAGGGAGATGCGCTATAGAAATGCAATCCAGTATTATTATTCAAGTCCATCACCGAGATTTTTTGCTCTTATTAGTTACTCCCAGTGCTGTATGTACATTCTTTAATTGGTTTGTTTTGTCTGTAATATTAGAGCCAACTACACTATGGGACCCACGCTTCTTGTGACTGAAAATGGCAGACCGGTCCAAGGTCAAGGTATAGGCATTTGTCCTGCGAACAGTAGGAATGAGTCGTATGTCCCAGATGCTGAAGTGGAGAAAAAACCCTGCAAAGTCGATTTAGGTGTTGAGAAGTCAATTTCTTTTTTTGCAGTAGCTGAAACTGTTTTCATATCTGCATTTTGTCATTGTAGAGGTGTCGGAAAACTTAATTATTTTCTGCCTTAAATGGTACATTCAATGTGACAAATGTTTGAAAACTTAGGAATTTTCTACCTTCAAATGTTACATGCTATGTGACAATCACCATTAGCACATTGTCCAGCTATAAAGGCAGTTTTCTCCTTTTTTCTGTTCTTTCCTACGTCTGTTTTTGGACAGCTCTAGACAATCATATCTCAGTGCTTGATCAAACTGACAAGATTTTTTCCTCCCATTTTGAAAGTGAAATGATTTCCAGTGATAGCAATAACACTACATCGCCAAATTAAATTGCAACATGGGACTCATTTGGACTTGTCCCACAACATTTAGACTTTTGGTTTAAGCTGGAATTGTAGATGAGGAAAACTGTGCTCTAACTTAGGAAGTGTTTCTTTGCAAGTGATATGAAATTGACAGGGGATCCACAAGGTTGAAATAATTCAACTTTCAGTGTGTTTGTGAATTTGCCAGCGATTTGGTCCGTGCCACAGATTTGGTCAGTTGCTGTTTGAACGAATCCGACATAATCTTGTACATGATTCTGGATGTGTTTGCTTGTTTTATGTCAGTGTTATTTCATGACCATCTTCTCTCTATGTACTGTCACGCAAACAGAAGTATACACTTGGTTTATTGGTCTTTACCATTAGAGAATATATTATACCTTTAGGTGAAACCAGACAACATGTTAATTCCAACCAGACCGGCACCAATTTTTGTGATACACCTTTCTTTTTCAAATCAAATGCTCTTGGAAAGCTCTGATCATAAAGCAAATTAGCAATCGATTGAAAATGTGTATGCTTTAGAGAGTGAAAACCAAGCGGATACGTGCTTTGGTCTGATAGTTAGCACGTCTGTCTGCCAGTTTATACTTCTGTTTGCCAATCCATGCTTCTGCCTGCCAGTTCCAGTTGTAATTTTCTCTACCATGTGCCATGATGCTATGCTGCTCTACAAATTTGCCATGATATGCTGGTTGCTCTTTTTGTTTTCTTTTCAATACGAAAGATTCTCTGCAAGGCAGCAACTATGCATGCATTAAGATTGGACTAGATGTTAGTTTTCTTCATAGGTACCGATATTCTGGATGATTCCAAAAATCCAGATATCTTGTGTCCATCCCAAGCTATTCAACAGCTTAGAAGCAGGGTAGAATAACTGGATATCTGGATTTATTTTCTTATCCAGATGGCACCTCTAGTTGTTTGAGTGGTCCTATCTTGGGCTCAATTGTGACAAAGGAATAATTCAATAGTTGTTTGAAGTTACATGTAGTTGAATCGACATAAGTGTTAGTTTTAAAGGAGTAGTTATATGACAATCTTTTTTTTTCTGGGCAGAATTGCCATCAATGGATTTTTTTTTTTTAAGGAGATTAAAGAATAAACATGCTATCGGTACACAAATGAAATAAGAAGAACTTTGCCAGATAATGCGGCAAACGCGTTCAACACAAGCAAAGTTGCCTGTACATAATACATCAATTTCTTCAAAAGTAACGACAGAAGTCGAGTGTTGATGGGAATGTTTAAGCCTGAGATTGCATTTTTTCTCTAGTCAAGGAATTATTTCTGGTCAAAGTGCTGAAGAATTATAATGGATTTCGATAGTTGGATATGGGCCACATCTAGCAGCCAGGAATTGCTCTATTTACTGGAATTGCTCTATGTATTGGAATTGCTCTATGTATATTATGCAGATCTCTGTGGTCCTCAGCCTGTGTTATGGCTCACTGCTGCTGTATTTAGAAGAGTCCACATGTACATGAATCTGCTCCGCTCTGGAGAAAATCTGATTGACCATAATGACTGATCCAACATTGTGTTATTACAGTAGAACCCGCAGATCTCGACGTTTGTTATCTCAATGTTTATTAACTTGACATTTGGCTATAGTCGACACGATTTGGAATTCCCAACTTTTTCTGTTTACTACATCGACATCCCTTAAGTCGACTTTCTCTTTACTCAACCTGATTTTAATAGTTCAAGCAATGTCGACTTATGCGCGTTCTACTCTACTTATTACTTACAAACTGAATTTCTCTCACCCCTTGAGAGCTATGGCTGTGTGTTTAGTACAAGTTTATAATATACATGTATTATGTTTATATCTCTCTATATATATATATTGCATGTACATTGTATTATATCGTCATGCTCATTAAATAATTGCCTAAGTCGGTGGTCTAGTGGTTAGGCTGCCGGACTCGGGATCGGACGGTCGCGGGTTCGAATCCTAACTCAGGACCGACGTTGTGTCCTTGGGAAAGGCATTTTACACGAATTTTCCTCACTTCACCCAGGTGTAAATAGGTACCCGGCAATCTGTAAAATGGCAGCTTGCACTGTATGCTTCCCAGGAAGTTGAGAAGGTTTCTGAATGACTTGGTCTGCTGGGGTA